>JAQJVK010000007.1:53706507-53873090 GCA_035578135.1 Flexamia atlantica
CATTTTTGCGGGGGTTTATCCACCTTTACCCCCCCTTCCGGTGGTCCGATCCGGCTGGTTTACGAACTCGTCCAATTGATTACCACTTTACACGTCTGTACCAAATTTCATAAAGATCGGACCATTTTTACGACCGCTATCGTGCTAACAGACACACATATTATATATATATATGTATATATATATATATATATATATATATATATATATATATATATATATATCCAAACAAATGATGTTTTTTTGCTTCTGGGGGCCCCAAAACGAAAAGTTATCATGGTCTCGGGCTTAGGTCTTACCATGAGACCTACGGTAATAGCTTCTTCCCTATAGGAGAAATTCGCTAAAACGATAATTTATCGAATCCATCGACCAAAAATAGTTTAAAATGAAATAACAGGCAACTAAATACTGTAAATACCCCCATTACATACTCAGCAAATTTCAAATGCTTCAATAAATAATTAAAATGATGCCTTAACATCAAAATTTTCCAACGTACTTGTGTTCATAAATAAGCATGCAGATTATAACATGGGATATGAGTATGCAGGTGCTGAGGTGCTGCCATTGAAATGTCAAAATGGGGGATTTTAGACCTTAGTCATGTAGATCTAAATTAGATGAAGTCACAAACCAAGTTTTATTAAGATATGTTAAGAATTAAGCGGATTCCCCCAAAAATTCGAAAATAGCCTATCGTAAAATATCGCCTCTATGTGCTCGCCTCGAAGAATATCGTTTTTGGCGATACGATACGTATCGTTTTCAAAATATCGTATCGAAATATCGTATCGTCCGCTGTGTATCGCGATATTCCGATACGATAGTATCGTATCGCACATCACTAGCCCACTGTATGCAGGTGGCCTAAGTTGTTACACTACAGTGTCATTGACTGTTACAACACTATCCTGGTATTCATCCTCATTGTACCTAGCACCTGCCTTATTCTTACTTCTGAAGGTATACTGGATGTACCAAGGAGGTACAGAAATGAACCTCCTTTCTTTTTATGAGGTAGGAAATGGTACCAGATGAACATGTCAGTGTTAAAAATATTCAATATCAATTGATTTTAAAAATAATTTACTAACTACCGGTACTTGTTTTATGAAAAAAATAAATAGGCGGACTTGAAGATATCCCGACCAGTTTGTATATAACTCTTAGACCTCTCGGACAAATTAAAATACCAAATGAATGTTAGAATATTATTAATGAAAATAACAAACAAAAATGAGGTAGGCTAATGAACTTAATATATTGGCATGGTAGAAGTAAAAAAGTATCTTTTTTACTTAAGAAATCTGTGGGTAAATTTCAGATTCTTGTAAGTGCTCTTTTAATCCGCTCTCTTTAAATAGTACCAGTACAGTTCGCGCATTATACTCCAGCTATGGCTGAGTCAGCTGGTTGTTAGGTGCGGAGTTTGGGGGGGAAGAGGGGGTACCTTTCTGAAAACGTTGTTCTAGAACTCCGCTGTTTGTCAAACGTGTGTTTACCAATATCATGTTACAGTTAGTAGCATAGGAGCCATAGCCGGAGATTTAATGCGCGAACAGTAACAACATCAGTCTTTTCATCCACTCTCAGCTGTTTAAGGTACTTTCAAATTTGAGTAACAATTACTTTTGCAAGAGGCCAGTACCATGTACAAGGTATTTGTTATACTTGGACCCACCTCTATCGCTTTCCGCTCAAGATGTTTCATATAATTCATATTCATATTCATCATTCATATTCTTCTCACCATAAAGGAGTGTTCACCAAGATCCGAGGTCAACAGCCTGAAATCACTTTAATTTCTCCTTTTAATTTCTAACAATAAAAAGTTAAATAACTTAGGAGGTGCTCTGTACTATAAGTGGGATATTTTTACAAACTAAAGATGCATATTTCAACGTTGAGATTGTAAAAATATCAGTATTAAAGGGGAGATTTACGTATTAAAACCAAGTTTTAAAACGCATTAAAATTAAATACCTCCGTTTCAGCAGACCTGCATACTTATCGAATTTGAAAAGTTTAAATAAACTATTTAGACAGAGCGTAAAATCAAGTAAAATCAACTTAAATCCTAAAATGAACATAGAAGATTTTCTCCATAAGAATAACATGGAAAATAAGTGTGCAGGTTTGCTACCATGGAAATGTGAAATTAAAAGATTTTTTGCAATAATCCAATAGATATAAATTAAATGAAGCCAAGTAAATACCAAGTTTTATTCAGAATACCTGGTGGACCGAACCTTGCTCGGAGTTATTTCATGTTTACCAGTTCATCCATTTGCTATAAAATATTTGAGTGTCATAAAATTGATAAATATAAACCCTTTTTATTGTTCCATGAACTCTTCATCCCACTCGCTGTATTATTCCTTGATGGTTGTAGATTTCAAACAGCTGTTATAATTACCACATTTTTTTACACTTTCCTTGTTTATTTCGTTGCTATCATGGCAACTCATAAGGCCAATTTTAAAATTTTACAACTTTAAAATGCGTTTTATTACGTTATTAGATTTTTCTCTGGCAAAGTAATCTGTGTAGAACACGTTTTTGAGTCATAAATTACTTATTCCCAAAATTTAAAGGAAATCTTTGAAGCCGATTTTGTGCAAGCAAACAAACAAACACGCAAGATAACATTGCTCATATGAGAGTAAAGGATACTTTAAGCATTACACTTTTGTAAAATAACATGTATCTCTAGAAATGCAGGCGCTTCGGCCTTTTAAGCGTTTAACGTACCTAAATACTGATTAGCTTATGACAGTAACTGTAATGTAATATAAATAGTACATTGGTATCATGTATACAGGGTGATTGAAAAGTCTGGGTACGGCATAATATTTTGAAAAATAATAAACGTAGACCTACAAAACTTGGAATCAAGTTATAAGGCATATAAATCTATCTTAACACATATCCAGTGATCCGCTACCTCCTCAGGGGGACGGCCCGCCAGGAGTCAGGAGAAAATCTTAAATGTAAGCATAGGTTGATATGCACATCAAATTAAAGGTCTATTTTTGTAGAATACAACGCCGCAAACCGCACTCAAAAAGGTTGACCCAGTACAAAATGGCAGCTGTTCAAAGATTCAAATAAATACCAATTTCTTTGAATACAAACAATTTTTATCATTTTAATTTTTATCATTTTTTATATCATTTTAAAGAGCTTTTTAAGCAAAGAAGAATGCCGCAAACCGCATTCAAAAAGGACCATCCGTTAAAAAACTGATGTTTTTTTATTAAATCTTTAAACAACCGTAATTTTTTAACGGATGGTCCTTTTTGAATGCGGTTTGCGGCATTCTTCTTTGCTTAAAAAGCTCTTTAAAATGATATAAAAATGATAAAAATTAAAATGATAAAAATTGTTTGTATTCAAAGAAATTGGTATTTATTTGAATCTTTGAACAGCTGCCATTTTGTACTGGGTCAACCTTTTTGAGTGCGGTTTGCGGCGTTGTGTTCTACAAAAATAGACCTTTAATTTGATGTGCATATCAACCTATGCTTACATTTAAGATTTTCTCCTGACTCCTGGCGGGCCGTCCCCCTGAGGAGGTAGCGGATCACTGGATATGTGTTAAGATAGATTTATATGCCTTATAACTTGATTCCAAGTTTTGTAGGTCTACGTTTATTATTTTTCAAAATATTAAGCCGTACCCAGACTTTTCAATCACCCTGTATACATTTTAACTGTGAAACCCCAGCACATCAACCCACGAGCCGCCACTGACTTACCCTATTTTAATCATTAATGTATCCCTATATTTTTTAAACCAAAAACTAACTAAACACCACGAATTAGAACCGTGTAAATAAGGGAAATTATACTAAAAATATTTAAGGTATGAGTCTTTCGTAAAAGTATATAGGTTTACTTTTTATTTTGTATATTTTTAACTAATCAAGATTTTCATAAAGAGATTTCAGCCTTGTAATCACCATAAAAATTTTGTTTATAATGCTGAGTCAACACTATACATTACATGGCAAAATAGTAGTTTATGCAACAATTGTATTATGAATGTCTTTAAGCCACGAGTGAGATGTAAGTTAGAACAAGAGCGAAGCGAGTGTTCTAAATATCTCACGAGTGGGATAAGTAAACTCAAACATGAATCGTAATGCAACAATCAGCTGATGTGCGAATTGCGTAATTGTCATTATGACACTATTTTTATTAAATTATGGGAACTATTTTTGTTCCCATTGGTCTAAAACCTGTATCATAAAGTGACACCAGTTGCATAATGTTAACTTTATGCAACTGGTTTGTATTTGGTTTAATAATAGACCTCATTATGACATTAGTTGTAATATCGCTATTAGTGCTTATTGCAATGGTCGTAGATAAAATAGTTTATAGCTAATTTGGCGCATCCAACATTTCGGCCTAAAGTGTCTACGCTGTCAAAATAATTAAAAATAAATCACCTAATAATTGGGGTGACCCCAAGCCAATACCTCGTTAGCAAAAATATTGTTTGGTAACTTTTAAAAATCCAATAGTAAAAGCCGCCAATCAGAAACGATTTTTGGGTATGAAAGTCGTAAATAATACTTATTATAGGGTTATAAAGTGCGTTACTCCAATGCAGATCAGAGTTTCGAATAAAATCAAACAAAAACTGTAATTCACCATAATTTTTATATTAAACGTGTTTCAGCTAGATAGCCACTTTGTAATCAATTCTGTAATATTTAATTATTGATTTACCCCATTTTGCGCATGAAATTTATTATTATTCCCTTCCGAAAACAGCGATAAATGAGTTTTAGGCGTTTTTGGGACCGTGATCGTAAAAAGTAAGCAATCTTTTATCGATTTATAAACTAGATTATATGAGGTGTCATCTAAAATAAAATATAGACATTACACTTATAAAATTATGAGCTTTGTAGAGCTTTAATGTGCTATAATCCGATGTAACACCATGCAGAACAGCGATACAGATAATTAATCTTATAAAATGAATATTTTAAATGTAAATTCCTCACAAAAAGGCAGTTTTACTATTTTTAATTTTTAATAAATTTTATGGTATCATGAATGAAAAATATATTTTTCATAATAAATATTATTAGTAACAGTATAAATCACTTTACCTGCACAGTGTAACATGTAAGTAACTCCCTGTTATCAGTAACAGAAAAATGTATGTTTAAATATAAAGACCTCAAAAAAGATAATTGTATGTACTACTATTTTTTATTTTTATAGAACTGTATAACATTATCAACATTATATAGTTTGATATAATATGTATCATTAGTGGTACCATTGAATTTATAACTAGCTATAAAATCAATGCTGATACCTATTATTATTGATTACTTTATCTGCACAGTGTAACACGTAAATAACTCCCTGTTACCAGTAACTGACAACAACGAAAATTCTGAAAAATTGCTTTTTGTAAATTATTTAGGTCCTTAATCAATGATTTATTACAAATCACTAAAATTACAACAAACAATTTTCCATGCAGGTAGGGCCACAAGACCGTGAAATTTTCATGCAGGAAAGGAGTGATCGCTGTGGAACGGCAAAATCGAGTTGAGCACGTAACGCTAGCGCTACCTGTGGTCGAATAGTTTCACTATTGAGGCGATCTACTTTACCGACTTGCATGTACTGTGTCAAACAAATTGAAGGGGTGCAGCTAGTTCAGCCTGCCGCCGTGTGGCTGCACTGCAGTCGGGGGTGTAGGAGAACCAACAATATCACAACAATATTACAACAGTAAAAACATTTTTAGTAAAAGATTTCAATTATAACTGCACTCAAGAGTTAAATAATAAAACTGCAAACATATAAATTGAGCTTAAAAAAGGTAAACTGTATAATATGTTGCAGTGGCGTACGCAGGATTTATTTTCGGGGGGGGGGGTGGGATATACCGAAGGCCGGGGGGTATGGAATACCCCCAAGGAGGGGGGTCCTCCCCCGGAAAATTTTCATAAATTGCAACTGTAAATTCAAGTTTTTAGGCAATCTAGAGGCATAACAACAAACAGAATAACACCAGAAATTTGAACTGATTTGAGGCTGCTCACAGATTAAATTCTGAGAATTTTAGATCATATAGGAATTTTAGCAAAATGGTTTTACATAATCAAAGAATAGCATATTTATATAGTAGACCTAACATTAAAAGAAAGGTAAGAAAGTGATTCAAGAATTATACGTTCTTAACCTTGGAAAAAATTAAATTTAATTTCAAAGTAAAAACTATATCTCGCATTCTCATTTATTGCACACCTGGACCTTCTAGACCTGAAATACGAATATCCGGATCCTAGATTATCCGAGCGAGGTTGATCAATAGAATTAGAAAATGCAGGTTGTCTCACCTCTGTAGAGTTTCTCAAGTCCCAGAACGCAACCCCAAAGCCATGATGTACATGCAAGCATTGAATGCCGATAATAATCAATGACATGTTATTGGTACGTCGAATAGTGGAGACCAACGGAATAAGTTTGATCTTCAAAATTTGACAGACTTATAAAAAATCTGCTTAGATTTGACGACGAGTCTTGGTTTTCACGCAACGTAGGCAGAGTTTCGTCTGCCGCGACGCTGCTACGAGATTACGAGATCGTCCGACAGACGAATAGAGTAAAGTACACGGCCGTGAAAAGACGACAATATTCGTCTGCCGCATTTTAACATCGTGATTTTTTACCATGAATATTTCACGAAATATTATGATTTTTTTACCACATCTGACGGCAGTGGCGATGGCAGCAACACTGTGGACTCCATGGCCACTGTTGTCACAAGAAGTTTTTGCTTGCCTATGTTCTTATAGGTCTACTCCCGCCAATTACTCACGATAACCAATAGATAAATATACCCTAATCCAATATATAATCCCCGAATCAATTATCTTTAAAATAATAGAATATAACCATTTAAACCCCTTATAAAAGTTGTGTAATATAATGTGTATGTTTTACGACAAGTATAGTGATACCACCACCTTCATTATGAACGAGATATTAATTTTCCCAAAAATTTCCCAACATCCCCAAAAATTTCGGGGGGGGATATATCCCGATATCCCCCCCTGGGTACGCCCCTGATATGTTGTGCAGTGGAATAATTAGAAGGAGACTCTCGCTGTCAAGTTGGAGACGTACTTTGGACAATGCAGTGGAACTTTCACTCTTCATTCGATTATTGACTGCCAGTAAAACGATCTGTGATTATTCTGAAAGAGTTCACCCGGAGGTGTGGACTCTAAAATGCCAGCATATACAATTGATGGGAACATCGCCTTTTCATTATCGACTTGAGACTATGAGACTAGTCGATTACTTTCGAACAATGACGAGTCTAGTCGTTCTCACTTGTCGAACGAGCAACGATCCGTGCTAATACCTAGTAAATACTTGGTTAGTCTGCCGACTAGTCGGTTAAAACTAGGGATGTACCATATTAGATATTTTGTGATATAAGTTACTTCCATATTAGTTACAAAGAAATATTAGTTAAAAAACCTAATATCTGTATTAGGTTTCATATTAGGTTTTCAGTTTCCAGTTTTGAGAGGTTTTAGGTAGAAATTGAGCCTTAAACTGATAAAACCCTGTTTAAAATAGATTTATATCGATTGATAAAATATTAAAATTGAGTATCACAAAAATTTAATAAATATTACGAAATTATTTGTTTATTTATTGCTGTTACAGTTATAATATTGAAAATATAAATTGTATGCAAAAACTATTACTATGTTTTTAAAACAATCATAATGATATTAAATAGAGCTATTTTATAATTACGGGCGTAACAATTATTTTTATTTTGTAGCATATGATAATATTTTATATTCATAATAGGCCTCCATAATGCAGAATGTGATATCTCATGCCCGGCGACCGCCTTGAATTAGCTAGAAATTATTACATGAGACAACTCTCGGATTAGTTTTAAATCATATTAGGAAAATTTATCACATTTATTTTGTTAACGCAAGCGACGTCGAAACAGAAAGTCGAACTAAATATGTTGGTGTTGGTGTAAGGCAAAGACGTATTAGTATTAGTCAGAATCACATATTAGTTACTTTGGAAATCAGTTACTTTTACATATCTAATATCAAAAACCTAATACTAATATATTCGGCCATCCCTAGTTAAAACCATCGACCACATAGTACAAATAGACAGAGCATCCCTATCTTAATACCATTGCAGCAAATGAAGCAGGGGCCGCCATATTGTTTCGGTATAGAAACACGAAACGACGCCTAAAACCGCGTAATCTGACAGTGTTCATGTTTCAAATAACTTATAGTTTATACCATTTAGCGTTAAAGCTTATGAGGTTGAAATTTTGCATGTGAAGAGCCCTTTAGTTTTGAACAATGGTAGTATCAATCATATTTCCAAAATAATTTTTTTCTATTTTAAAAAATGATAAAAATTCGCAAGTTTTTATTCAACTTTAAAACACAACATGAAAAAAGTAGCCGGCTGCTACTCGTTTTATTTTTTGGTCAGGTAAAATAAAAAACGGTGGAAATTTTTGCTAAAGAGTTTAATTTTTTAAATCATATTAAAAAAATAGCTGCCTTAGTTTGGTCAACAACTTATGTGGGAGAGTTTATCCGAGCGGCGCCTGCATAAAAACAAAATCAATCCCAAACTGTTGTTTACAAAATATAGTCGACTATAAAAATAAAAATGTTGTATCAAATTAAAGGTCTGAATCTCAAAATTACTATGATACCAATCATCAAGGCCGTAGCCAATGGGGGGGGGTCGGGGGTCGGGGGGTCGAAACCTCCCCCCCCGAAAATGTTGAAATTGCGTTTAAATCAAAGGTTAGAAAGTTATTTTTTTCACTTCCTGTAACCGCGGAGCCCAAACCCCCCCCCCCAAAAAAAATGTTCTGGCTACGGCTTTGCCAATCATAAATGGTTTAGAAGCAGTTTACACATCATAGGAACGTTACAGGTGCATTCCGTGGCGGCAGCTTCTCTTAAAAAATGTCAGGACAAGCTTCTAGGTTATCGATTTTTACGATGTGTGAAATGTCTCTAAACCATTTATAATTAATTGGTACCATAGTAATTGAGAGATTCAGACCTTTAATTTGATACCCTGTATTTAATCTTTTACGTAATTTGTTCCGCCATCTTGTCACCGACTAAGGACAATCTCAGGCTTCATCGCGCGCGGGCCTATGCTCCATCTATTTGTACTATGTGGTCGATGGTTAAAACGATATTATATTAGACCAAAGAGATAGACCACTTTTATCTACCCCAAATTTACCATCAAATTCGTTGTTAATTTAGGGTTAGTCATAACATATAGTCTTCAGAATGGCAGTTCTTAAGGTCGGTGAGTGGTAGGTGGCCGAGTAATGACGTCATCAATATGGCTGCCGCGCCAAAGTGGAACACTTTACAAAAACGAACGCAACTTTGCAACAGAGTAACGTAGAGCATTGATCTTTTTTAATTGTAGGTAATGAAATAGCCTTTATTTTATGTCCAATCAATATACATCGTAAGTCTCACCGTTTTCCTGATATTTAACCTAACGAGATATAGAATTTTAATTATTTCCCATAAGGTTAACATTGGGACAACGTACTGTGTTTACCACTTTCAATATCTCGGTAACCAATAGACATAGAGCAATTATTCAAAATACTAAATTGTTCGTTTTTTAGCTGAATTCAATGGTGCAAACAAAAATTATATGAGTATATTTTTACGTGTAAAAAACCTCAAAAACCCCATTTTTGGAGGGGTTTATCCCTCTTTATCCCCCCTTCCGGTGGTCCGATCGGGCTGGTTCACGAACTCGTCCGAGTGATTACCACTTTACATGTCTTTACCAAATTTCATTAAGATCGGGCCCTTTTTACGGCCGCCCGCTAAACACACACACACACACACACACACACACACACACACACACACACACACACACATATATCTGAAAATTCAAACGAATGGTGTTTTTTGCTTCTGGGGGCCCCAAAACGAAAAGTTTTCATAGTCTCGGGCTTAGGTCTTACCATGAGACCTACGGTAATAGCTTCTTCCCTATAGGGGAAATTCGCTAAAAACGGTGGAAATTGTTGCTAAAGAGTTGAATTTTTTAAATCATAAGCGAAATAGCGAAATCATAGCGACAACGCGAAATACCAATAAAAAACGCATCATTCCACTGCAAATAATTAATTACAGTAGAGTCCCGCAAACCCGGACTTCGATAACCCGGAATTCTGGATAACTCGGAAAGCCTACCAGAGCAATAAAGTGCATTGAGATTCAAGGCCAGAGCACGGTGTGACACATTCAAAACAGTTTTAGTTTTTCTTTAATTTTTTGTGTAATTAATATAGTTTTTATATTTTTTACTATGCAATAAATAAATGATTTCTTATAGAAATAACAGAAACTATTTTATTTTTTCATATGTTTACTCATTTCCCGATAACTCGGAATTTTCACAAACCCGGACACCGTTCGGTCCACATTAGTCCGGGTTTGTGGGACTCTACTGTTGTACTATTTAATACCTAATGCTAATAACGTATTAATAAGCTTTTTGAACTGCTTTAATAAAAAATAAGAATAGAATATATATATCTGTATTTCATGCCGGGCCAGAGACATGCTAGCTCTGCAACATTCGAAAATTAATATTAGACCTATACCACCATTAGTACCTGTTTCGCATCTTATTTTCTATTAAAGGAGTCCTAAAAGCTTATTAATATGTTTTTAGTTTTAGTTACTAAATAGTATTAATTATTTGCAGTAGAATGCAAAGAACTATACTACTGGAACGCGCGCTGGGCCTACAAAGCGAGCCGGAATCCGCGGTTGCGTCGGGGGCCTGCAGGCGCCAGGGCGGGGCAGGTACACAGGCCGCGCCAAGGAATGAATGAATGAATGAAAGAAAAGTTTATTCCCATACAAACTTAAGCTACTGACATGAAAAATAACAAAATGATTGTAAACATAAATCGTTTATAAATAATAAACTAAACTAAAATATACATAATTGTTGCAAACTTACATGTCCACCCCAGGCTCAGGCATTACGATAATGCTGTTGCAGCCTATTGCAGCACTTTAAACGCCTTGTAAACTCTGAAATACTGTATTGTCATATTTCAAAATGAATGTGTTGCTAACGTTTGATAATTGTTTTAACCAATTATATTTCATATTGATTATTTTAATGCAGAATATTATGACTTATTATAAGATGTTACTGGTAAATTTTACATTTTCTTGAAAATTAGGACTAAAATGTCTAAATATGTATTAGGTAAGATAAAACAATTTTTAAATATAAAATGTACTTTATTTTAAGACAAGTTTTACAGCGTATTTCACAAGCATCAGTTGCTTAATCTACAAGTTAGAAAAAAAATTAACACTGTCAACCTTTGCCTTAAACTCAACTTAGATTTGTTTGTGATTTCAAAAGTTTCCCGTTTGGCAATGTGATGTGATATAATTAAAAAAAATTAGCTACGGATTTGATCAACAATAATTTGTGGCTTCCATGGAATTCGTCATTGCTTAAGTGATTTTTAAAAATAACGCCTGTGAAATTGTTACATATTCATATTCTCAAGGTTAAATCGTTGGTGGTAGCCTTTTTTCAGTTAGCTTGAGTAAATCGATAAAACGTCGTTAGTCGTTTGCATATTAACGATTTTGAAAACACCATAATGTGCCGTAATTACTTTGCCTTTTGATTTAAAATCTGTAAACCTCGTGTGTGATCTAAGGTCATCATCACTTGTATGGAGTACATTCGCGGACGCGCCATCTTCTTGCTCCGTTTTAGCGCCCGCCCGGGTACAAATAAGGTAAAAAATTCCAAATAAGGCATTAAATTAAAGGTCTGAATCTCACAATTACTATGGTACCAATCATAAATGGTTTAGAGGCAGTTTTCACATCGTAACAATCGATAACCTAGAAGCTTGTCCTAACATTCCTTAGTTACTGCAACCACGGAATAAACTTGTAACGTTCCTACAATGTGCAAACTGTCTCTAAAACATATTTATATTTGGTACCATTGTAATTGTGAGATTCATACCTTTAATTTGATACTATAATTGTGTTTTTTTAGTTTACATTGTTTTTGTAAACATCAGTTTAGATTTGACTTTGTTTTTATCCTGGCGCAGCACGGATAAATTCTTTCACAAAAACTAAGTTAATAACCAAACTACGGCTATCATTTTTTTCAAAAAATATTATTTAAGAAATTCAATTCCTTAGCAACAATATCCACCGTTTTTTATTTTACCTGACCAAAAAACACAAAAAGTAGCAGCCGACTACTTTTTTCGTGTCAAGTTTTAAAGTTGAATAAAAACTTCTGACGTTTTCTCATGTTTTAAATTAGACAAAAAATTATTTTTGAAATATAATTGATACTATTACCTTTCAAAACTAAAGGACTCCTCACATGCAAAATTTCAACCTTTTATCTCAGTGCTAAGTGGTATAAACTTCGAGTTAAGGCGAGAAGGCGGGAAGTCAAACCAGCATATCTACGATGGACGCGCCAGCTTCGTGCCCTTTTTCAGCCCGCGCGTCCCTGGATGCAATCGAAACACACCGCTGCATGCGCCCGGAATCTACAACACGCGGCTTATGGGCAGCGCGCGTTCCAGTAGTATAGTTCTTTGGTAGAATGATAAGTTTTTTGGTGGTATTTTGCGTTATCGCCGGGCTGAGAGGTCAATGGCCTCAATGCCTATTCACGTACGTGCCTTGCACGCCATGCAACGTCTCAACATTGGTCTTATGAGACGTGCCGCGCACGCCGAAGCCCACAAACGTACGGCACGGCGCATAAGACCAATGATGTAGAATTGCATGACGAGCAATGCACGGCGTGCAAAGCACGTAAGTGAATGGGAATGCGTTTGATGAGGGATATTGTTGAAAGTACAAAATTATTTATTGTTGGTTCTAAATAAATATACTAAATAGTGGTACGTCTTTTCATAAAATTTCAAATGTCGCCGGGCTGGCATGTCCCTGGCCCAAGACCAAAAAAAACATAAAACTGCGATTTTGCGAGAGGTAGGCTACTAATTATTTTAATGGTGGTACTAAATAGTACGAAATACGTATAAATGGTGGTGAAATTTCTTTGTGGAAATTCCGACATGGCCGGGCCAGCTATATGGACATGAATCTTTATCGTGAGCGCAGTCCACTCTAGCGGCGATCTCAGGAACTACGAGGAGCGACTGCACACCTGGCGGAGCTTGAGAGTGGCGCCACCAGAATGCGGTAGCGGCAATACCTCAACAATTTGTATTTTTATCTAAATAAATTGTAATAATTTGATTAAATTATGTAGTAATTATTAATTATTATGTAATTTACTATTTGATTGATTTTTTCAATAAAATGTATGCCCGGATTATAGTTTTGCAATGTTATTAGTTCTAAAAAATAAAATAAATTTATGCATTCGCGGCAATTTCGGAATGTACGAGAACAAAGCCTTGCTTGTGATGTCCACTTTCATTATAACTCAAAATCTCATAACTTGAAACTCTTCTCAGTTGTGACAATTTGTGGAAAGCCACCAGTCGTTATTCTCACCTGAATACGACGCGTGGCTTAAAAGACCTACGATCTTTCAGTGACGGATATAAGGGGGGGCAGCGAGGGCACCTGCCCCGGGCGCCAGCCAGAAGGGCTGCGCCCCAATTGGCTGGCTCCGGTTAAGTAAAAAGTGAAAAAAATAATTTAAAGTCAAATTTTTCGTTTCGGAACTGAAATTTTTCAGTAGCATCACTGCCGGAAAATCTCTGTCGCATCGCGGTTGTGAAGCCTGTCAACATTGAATATATAGCTATACATCGTACAGTGTTTGGAAATAAACTGCCGTGTTTACCATTGTTGATTTTAACGTTATCTACGGTTAAATCATCAATGTTATTAATATTAAATTTATCTTTATGGTGAACAATCTCCATCTTATTCAAAGGCAGAAGAGTAAATAAGTTGATTTAAAACTAAATCAAATCTTTTATAGGTATCCACGAATCTTCAGTTTTGTCAAACCCCAACCAACGTACTACCTTAACAGAAAAATCTGCATCACAGAGCGAAATAACATGGTGAAGATAGGGCTAAAGCGCGCTGAATTACGCTTGCAGACGTTTCGTATCTGGGCGACAAAAGCTTTATTTTTGAACATTTAATAAAATGAGAGTGGGTACACGTTCTTCAGAATATTTTATAGGCCTCTACAATTTTTATTTTTCTATAAACCGTTTCTGTCGTTAGTTATGAGACTTTAAAATCTAACAAAAAACTACCTTTTTTTGAAAGATTTACACAATTCCTGTAAATAAACGGGGATAAAATCAAAAATTTTAAAATTATAGCAACCTACAAAAACATATCCCTTTTAAAATGACACCAAAATATTGGAAATCATATGAAAATCCAGCGATCAATGAATAAGATACAAAACCCTGTTTTAGCGCTCGGAACTTGAGGTAGACCGCCCCCTTAACTTGGTCTTTTTTCCTTTGCAACACCTTTTCAACAAGATAGACATCTCCTACTGTTGACTTTAACAATTCATGTCCGTAAAAACCGCCTTGTAACAAATTTCCTTTGTTATCTTTTAAAATATAAATTTCCGGTACAGTAGGTTGTACTTTATACACTGTAAAAACTTCGTTTGTCCAATTGGGCAAGCATTTTTTAGTAAACACTCCTTTTTATTTACTAATTCGAACTTTATCATTTACATTAAATTTTCTTGGTTTTCTTTGTTCCGCTTTTGGCTGTGTATTCTTTTTAATTCGTTGTAAAACTAGTTTAGCGTTTTTCTTATTCACTTTGTTAGGTGCCATACCGATAGTTCTATGAAACTTGTTGTTGTAATCGCTTATTGCGTTAGCTATATATTCAATGCTGTCACTGTTTTCGAGACTCACACTTCTCGTTGTTTTATTGCAAGAAAACCGCTCGCTCGTTTCGCGAACGGAGAATAGCTCACTCGTGCCACGGCCGAAAAATTGGTCGCTCATTTCGTGGCCGGAAAATCGCCCGCTTGATTTGTGGCCGGCAGATCTCTTGGTAGCATTGTGTACGTTAAGTATCTTGCTCTTTGTTCGGCCGTCAAATCTATTAGTCATATCTTGCCAAGATAATCAGTCGTTGCTGGCAGTCATATTTATTTTTTGTTTGAAGTATCAAGTATTTCGCTATTTTCGAGGTCGTCATATTTACTGATCACATTGCGGTCGAAAAATCTGTCACTTGGACCACGGCTGGCAAATATCTGTCGCATCGCAACTAAACCGCTTGTCCCTTTCATAGCCATTACACCTTTCGCGGTCGTATTGCGGCCGTCAAATAAAATTGTATTTTACTTTACATAGATTGGGCCGAATTCATTTTAGGAGGCTATGTGGCCGATTTCACTGGTCGGGGGAATCGCTTTGAAATAGTTGGGAAAGGTCTGGAAAAAAGTCGGAAGTTTTTATAAGTGAAATTTGGTTTACACCTTGTTTTGGTTTTACAGCGGCTGACAAATTTCTCGGTTATGTTATGTCAATAACGGCCAGGCTGTAGCGTGGCCTACGAACAACGGTTGTATAAAATCATAATAATCATAAGATAAAATTATGCTATGATGTACGAGATAATTGCTTATCCATCGCATCAAAGACGCATTAAAAATATAATATATTTCTTGTGTTTGGTGCCGGGGGGGGGGCGCCAAACAGGGCCGCCGAGAGGGGGGGGCAAAGGGGACAGATTGCCCCGGGCCACAAAAGGAAGGGGGCCACATTTTGAGCACAGTATATTTTTTGTGGATTATTAAAAATTAGGATATTTAATTGAAGACGGCCAATATTAAATGAAATATTAGAAAATACATAAAAATTATAGTCTTAAAACGTGTATTAACTAACTAAAATGCCCTTTATTTGTCTTATTTTGATTCAGTTTCATTTGGTTTTCTGGCCTCTCATCAGGGGCCCCTCGAGGTTAGCCCAAGGACTAGGCCTGCGCCAGACCACACATAACTAAATCCGCATTAAACTAGGCCCCTATCCCTGGTCCAATAAGAGAGTTAAAAAATAATAAAGAGTTAATTTTTTCCAACATCGAGCACTGTTATTCAACAAGACATAGATTGAACTTTGGATACCGTTTTCCAAGAGCCGTCCTAAGCTCTGTAAATACCAATCCTTTTTACGTAGCCCATGTCTTGTACCGCAATCTTCCACCTGATATTGTAGCCGCTGAGGGAGGCAGTGTCGCCGTGTTCAAACGAAGGGTGGCCGAGTGGCTGACTCGCGTCGACGGGCGGCGGCAGAGACACTGATTCAATCTCCATACTCATGATTATCTACATTTAACAGTTAAAATGGATTATCACCTTTTTCCACTGTTAACAATTTGATGTATCATTTTTGTACGTAGCTCCTTTTAATAAAAATATATTTTTCTAGATAATTTTTTGTAATTAGTTTTAGTTATTACTTTGTATTAGAAGATTTTTTTTGTGTGTTAGCTGGACAATATTGCAATACGTAGGATGTGCGCTGATACGAACTCATTCCCCGAGCACGGACTCAAAATCTATTCGGGGAATTAATTCCTGTAATATATATGTATTGTAATGTTGTATCTTTTTAAATCTAGGAATAAATATATTTGATTTGAAAAAAAAACATAGATAGTTAATTATATTAGTCTATTATGTTTTATACATTAACCTGCATTTAATACTTATCAAATAAACTAAGGCGTTTCTAATCCATCTCACTTAACTTTAAGAAATAATCTATCTATTACAACTACAAAACAGTTCAATGTCAAAGTTTCGTCTTTATCTTTCTAATAACTTTTATTTATCTTTGATTAAATTTTGTTTGTATTCTGTTTCAGTTCCAGAGGGGAAGACACATTTTGGTTCAGCTTTAAAAAGCTATTGCAGTGCCATTTGCTTTTTGCCAGAAGACAAATTAAAAAGGCCATTTGTTTTTTACCAGAAGACAAATTAAAAGCCTCATAATACAACTCTATACAAACAAAAATCGTTTCATATTATATCACATTCAGAATACTTTTACTCCACTGATTTCATCTCGTGAAATTTCTCCAAATAATGCAGGATCAATGAGTCAACCAGAGATTTCGGCAAAAAAGTGGTTGCTAGAAAAATACTTTGCACATTTAGACCAGTTAGAAGCTGAAGCGCATAACCCAATGGAGACTCAGAATGAAAAAGATCTTTCACTTGAGTCTGAGTCAAATGTACAAAATGAATCCCAACAAAATAAACGTGAACAAGTAATTTTATCAGGACATGGAAAAAATGAAATGGACTTTCTCAAGCAGGACTCATTTATTTTTGGAAAGATGATGGTTTCTCGTTGTCTGTTGTCAAAATGTATTGACTCGCTCTCAGAAGTCATGGCAGCTTGTGAAAACATAGAAAACGAACACTTGCAACATGGTAAGGAAATTGAGAACAAAATCAAGTTCTGTGTCAAAACGTTGAATTCTTTTGATTTATACTATTATGAAGACCATAAAGTTAGCTCTCAATCAAGCTCTGATGGTTCCATGTTGCGTGGAAAACATGCAGAGTACACAAATGATGAGAATTTCACAGAACTAAAGTCAGTTCAGGGATCATCCAGCTCAGACAATATATCTCCTACTGACCGTGTCATGACCAGATTGAGAAATTTGAAGGATCAAATCAACGCACTGATGACGAATGAGATCGGGCATTGTAAACAGTCTTTCTATGAGATCTTGAATCTAGGACCGAATGAAAGTATAATTTATGTGAATACAAACACATGTTTTGGGAAGGAAGTATCTGGTGTATCACCGAATCTAGAAGATTCGCCGACTTGCTCTTTTTCAAAAGAACGTATTCCTATGGATCGTGGTCTCCAATCAATTGTAGATGCTCCTGCAGATGATGACCTTGAAACGACAAGTGACAAAAATCAAAAAGATGATCCAGAACTTGCCTTATCTTTCACGCCTCAGATTCCCAATGATATGATCTTGCCAAGTATTGACGATCTGATCCAGAGATTAATTTCTGGCTGCCATATCATTGACGGAACACCTTTACCTGACAAACAGTCACCGAGGAATTTAAACTGTGAGCAAAGTATTACAGCATGTGATTTGGAACATACTGTCAAGAAGGGAAAAATCACTGAATGTCTCAAATGTAGACCAAATAATATCCACACTAAATCATGCAATAAGAATCAAAGTATGTTACGAGAAGATCCTCTCTCACAACTCGAGAAAATAGATCCTCACACAAGAGTCGCAAATTGGGTGATGACGATTGAAAACCATGGATTATTTGAGGACCATGACAGTTCAAAAGACTTCTGTGAAGGTAAATTCCTCTGCACTTTTTAATTGAGTAAGTTGTTTTTTATAGCTACGGATTGATTTGGTTTACATATTCTAATTTTTTGTTCCAAACTCCAAAGATCGCTACAATTTTGCCAGGTTGATGAAAATGTTCTTCAATCTTCCAGCTTAAAAAAAAATTGGAATAACCTCCTTTTTTCTCTTAATAATAATTTGCAAAGATCAGGTGGGAGGAACCAGATCTTTAAAAAATATCAAAACCTGTAATGGTCTTAAAGAACATTCACCACTTTGAGAATTTAGAGTAGTTTTGCCTTTCTTGTGTGAATATCATAATTTTTCTGCATCTGTGATTTGTCACATATACATGATTGCTTTTTACAGCCGTTTGCGCCACTCAACTTAAGGTAATACTCCCAATGCATCATTGTTTACCCACGGTCCCATAATGGATAAATTTGTGTGGTTATTTTCATGGATGTTTACAAACTAGTTATTTTAGTTATGTTAATTTATCTCTTCTCCTTCCTAGCCGAGTTCCAAAAGACAGAGCCTTAACAATATAAGAAAGTCTGAGCCGCCCCAAGCGCCGTGGCTGGGGGCAGGGGTGGACTGGGAAGACATTTAGGCCCGGGCAATTGTATGGCGTACCGGCCCACAGCATTTCCACACCGGCCCACTCAGGGGGTCTCAGGCGACGGAATTTCCGCCTCACCAAACAAAAGTGGTGACTTTTTTTTTTTAGCTCGCACGTGTGGTTTTCAGCCTCTTTATTCTCATTTCAGTACCTTTTTGTCTATTCAAGGGGGGGAAGTTGCCTCTGCGACCGGCCCCCCAAGCGGCCCAGCGGCCCTTGGAGGTGGCGGCCCACCGGGCATTTGCCCAGATGCCCTTATGGCCAGTCCGGCCCTGGCTGGGGGAGGGGGCGCGGCTGGGGGGGGGTCGTGGCTGGGGGGGGGGCACCGTGGCTGGAAGAACTCTCAGTCTTTTAAGAGAAAAATCAAAATAAAATTCACCGATGCATGATAGCGTGCAACTATTTCATAGGAAATAATGTTGTAAAATTAATAAAATGACTATTCAAAAAATTTATCATTTTATAAATTTTCTTCCTTTTATAAACTATGACTGAAACTCCTTACAGTGTGTCGTAGATGAGTGCTATATTGACTTGTTCATGGTACTGATGTCATTATAGTACATCAGCTCATAAATCATGATAGTATTTAGTTCGGCTAAATGTGTAAGATCACTCCCTTTGTTACAGATTGGGAAAAAATATTTTTTAAATATAGTGCATAATAGGTTGTGCTTTTGGCGTAGAGGTTGTCATTTATTTGTCTTTGACTGTGATAGCAAATGTCAGCCTGGTATTTCAAAACACGTTTTACAAGAACAAGCTACAAATTACTAAAAACAAAATACTAACATGGAGTATAAAGTTACATTAAGGAAAATATCAATGATTTTCAATTTAACAAAATACTTAAGCCAATATATACCAACATCATTTTGAAATAAGGCTCTGAGTCGTTAGACCAGGCCAGGCCCCTGTTTCACAAGTACTAGTTACAAACCATAGGTAACAAGTAAATAATTTGAAAAAATTAACAAAAACTAGTAGAAATAAAAATTACCTATTATTGGCCTAGGCCTCGCTCCAATGTGCGGCCCTTAATACTGTTTTACTAAACTGCTATTTTATTTCCTAGTTTTCAGAGCTTTTAAATTATTAGTTGTGAGGGTCATCCGATCAGGATAAACTGAAATCGGGATTATACCAATCTGAGTAAGATATTACTGAGACTTGAAAATTCCTAAGAATACCACAATTCCATAACATCAAATCTTTAGTATGGTGGACATTAACCTTAAAAATGGTCTTACAAAAAAACAGTATTTTTGAAAATATTACATTTTACTATAATGCTGATTAATATTTAGTATTTATACAGGCCACTTGATCTACACTCTACAATGACCTGCAAACTCATATAATCAAATACCCTCATATCATCTTCCCCATTTTGATTGACAACCCTGAGTTAATTCTCTGGCATGATAAATATCGCATCAAAATCACTTACCACAAATAATTGTTCAGCTAAAATACGTCTGCTTGTTTCAGGGATGTCCTTAAAAAAACTGAATATGTCCCTTTAAAAATATGTCTTAAACAACAATTAATAACTTTCAAACAAATTGCAAAGGTCTACAAAAAAAAGTAAATGAAAATGAAACATTTTATTAATCCGAACAGTAATGAAATATATTACTTAAACTTTATTTTTAATACGCTTGTCCATGCCCAAACCAGGAATCAGTTTTCAGGATTTATCTGTAGGATTTACAAAAGGTTTGAGGTTTAAGGTTTAAGGTTTGAGGTTTAAGCTCCACAACCTCTCTGATTGGTTGTTGGAGATCGGTCCTGAATATGCCGAGACCCTCATCCGCTCTGAGTACAACGCCTGACCACTCTACCGACAGTTCACATCACGAGCATCGCCAACATACCACTCCTTTACTACCACTTGTCTTCGTCGCCTATGCCTCAAATTTAATCATGCATCTGTTAAAAAAAAGTGTTATTTTATTTGTTTTTTCTTTATTTTTTATTTTTTTAACTAGAATTTTTTTTAATTATATATTTTTTTTTCAGCAAACGTCTCTTTTTATGTTGTTTGTTTGTAGTAAATAATAAAAAAAGTTTTTGTTTCCATTCAAGGATTTCCTATTTTTCTAACTATAAGAATGTATTTTTATTATCTAGGTACTATTAATTTCAGATAAGAACTCATTCCCGCACTGGCCGGTTGAGGCCCATGCGGGAATATTTTTATTCCAAATGCCAACCTCTTTTGTAAAATGTAATATTTTATTGTATTTCTTGGAAATAAACTGATTTCATTTCATTTCATTTCATTTCACAAACTACATTACATCCTGCCATTCTCATAAGGATACTTCTGTTATTCTTTCAGGGTCTGAACATGAGGATGAAAAAACTGAAGGTGAAGATGAAAAACTCAGACTGACTGTGCCGACTACACAGCTGTGATAAACTGAAGCCGAAGACGACAGCAGACTGACTGTGCTTCTACACACTGTTTATATACGTAACTAATTTAGAGATCCAGTTGATATAAATAAGAAAAACTTATATAGAGTTAACCTAAATCAAGAGTTCTCACAGTTATTAATCTTTATATATGGTATTTTAAACTGTTAAATATATTTTGAATAACATTTCTTACCTGATGTCTGGTAATGTTCATAACTATAAAACCAGAAGTCTGAAAAATATTGATTATGAATTCTGTAGACTTAGTAGATCTCTTAGAAGCCATACAAGTGTTAGTTTGAGAATATTTAACAAAATACTGCAAGTCATCCTATCTGAGGTATGATAGTATGATATGATAGTCTAATAGTAGTATGATAGTATGATAGTATGATAGTCTAATTGTCTCGAAAAATTTTATGAATGGTCATTGCTTCACCCCTTCTATTCTCTGGAAGGTGGGTGGAAGGTTTTTTTTTGAGGGGCTTTAATAAAACAAGGGTTTACAGTCAAAACATTTGAGATGTCAATCACTTGAAGCAAAGACAAGTCAGTGATAAGAAGTATGTGAGACATGTTTTAACCTAAGCAGGTCCTTTTAAGCCGTATATGCTGTATTTTGATCATTCTATGGCACTTGCGAGGCCCCATCTGACTATGTTCTGGCACAGAGAATGGATATCATTCTCTGTGGTTCTAGCAATTCTCATACAGTGCTCCTGAATGATATAATAATAACTTCCCAATGAGTCAATACAAATAATGATAGAGCTAAATATTTAAGAAGATTCAAATCATGGGTAAACAAAGTTAAAAATGCAGAAGAACTGTTGAAACCTTTCTTCAATTTCTTGTTTTCTTGATTTTATTTTTCAAGTGACTTATGAAGTTGTGTCATATTTTATGTTATGGTCTGTATCTTGTTTGTGAATATTATTTTTTAATACCTTGTTGTAATTGTCAGAAGGTATTTTATTTGTTTATTTTATTAATTTATTTACATACCAACGGACATTACCAATTTTACATTTGAAACAAATAAGACAGCTAGATGCCAAGGCTGCCACAAGGAGATTGGGGGCCAGGGGCACAGGTTTTGCCAGGGGCCCCTTAGGCATAGGGTATCTAGTACTGGAGTCCCAAAAGTCCAAAATAACTGGACGAAGCCATTTCAGATCAGTGACTAATTTGGATTAATCTGCATTGTTCATGAAATAAAAATAATTACTCATTTACTGATTAGATCATTGTTAAAGGACACAAGGTCTAATTAGGATTAGTTAGAGAAGTACAGCAGCCCTTGAATATTCATGGTGAAAGTACACAGAAGATTCACAAAAATTTGATTATTTCGTTGCCACAGGCAACATTCTCAACCAGGAAGTTGTACTAAGAAGGTTTCTAAGGGTGCACTGGGAACTTCCTGGTTGAAAATGTTGTTTGTGACAACAAAATATTCCAATTTTTGTGAATCTCCTGTGTCATTTACTGATTACTATGATTAATTACATATAATGATTTTTGCCGTTTACCCATGATCGTCTAATATTTGCAGAATTGAATTTTACAGTTGTTTCTTTGTTTATCAAAGATATTTGCAGAGATACTTCTGTCGTTTCACCACGTTTCATTAAGACTTGGATCGTCTAGCTATGGCAAAGCTACTCACACTGCTGCTATGTACTTCTGCTGCTGCCATGCAGAATACCCATGACCGTGCAAATACGTATGATCAAATTAAACGGCCCTTTGCTTATGACAAAGTTGTTCCTACGATCCGTAAATACGTGTAATCGAATTTCACAGTCGTTTACTTCTTTTGCAAAGTTTTTCCCACCGTCACCTGTGATTGGTATGTTTCGTCTGTTAGCCATAGTTCTATGCTACCCGCCTGCATTTGACAAACACACGCGATCTTCTTTTACAGAATTATTCCTCTGTTTCCACGCAGTTTCATTCAAGCCCATTTCCATTTTATTCAAGCAAAGTTTCTAACTTTTTTAACTACGATCGAGGAAAATTTCTTCTTCAATAGCATTTCGAGTTAAGTAGTGGATGGTAATCCAAATTCAGGTTATCGGGACTCCACAGCATGATCTGAAAGGGTGGGTGGTGTCAGTTTCTTTGAATTTTGGATTCACTTCCAGAGAAAGGAGGTCTGGGGGCCATTCTTTGGATTTTTTAATGTTGAGAAATGTTAAAATTATAACAGAAAATTAGTGTTTTAGACAATCTAAAGGTGTATAAAAATATGCATGCAGTAGAACTTCATAAATCTCAAATACAGTAATTAAGGCTGACCTTTGATCGGGGTATGGGTGATTTGGGTTATCTGGGGAAGTTAGTCTAATTCCATCAACATGAGAAATGAGGTGGGACATGAATTATTTATTCAGAATTATATTCTATAACACTCTATGTATTTTTTATAAAAGTTTATGAGTTTACTGAAATTTGATTGCTTATATAATTGGAGCTTGGTTCCCTTGAATGAAGTGTTTTCATCATTCAATTTTCGGCCGCCACACCGAGAATAAATTTTCTTGCCGAGGCCCCTTGGGGCCCCTAGTAACTGGGGGCCTGGAGCAAAGTGTTCCCTTTCCCCCCTCGAGGCGGCCCTGCCGGATGTACTAATCGTAGTTTTTCTTCTTTTTTATATTAATTATTGATGTGTATGGTCCCCATTTGAGCCAGGGGCTAGCAGACTATTCATCTAAGCAATGTTATGTAGTTGTCTCCATTGTTACTATTAGTTCTCAATATATATTACTTATGTTATCTTATTTTCATTTACGCATATCTGTATTTTATTGATGTAAAACATTTTGTAATGTATGTATTTTATCAATAAAGATTTATTATAATTATTTTTATCATATGTGGGGGGGGGGTGTATTTTTATGATTGGGAGGAGAGTGTTGCCATAGTGGCTGCACCAAAAACCTGTAGGGGGGAGGAATTCATCTGATTTTCCCAACTCTTGACGTTGAATTTCCCAACTCTTGTCCTTGAATTCTCAACTCTTGAATCTAAGTTTCCGATCCGAAATCATTCAGTTTAGTTTAAACACACAAATTAATCAGAAAATTTGTGTTTAACCACATGCCTTTAAAGACCTCAGTAGTTTGGGAGATTTGGTATTTCAAATTTGCCAAATGGGGGGCTTTCTGTATTCCTATAAAAGAGGAAACCAATAATATTTTTATTTTATTTATTGCACCCAGAATAGAGGGTAGGTACATGAAAAAATGGGGAATTTACTTATAGAGCCTAGATAAAACCATATATTACTCTCTTCTTCCCTATAGACCTTGACTGTCATAAAACCGACATTGCAAGATAGAATATACTTAATTTTACTTTCTGAGTTTTGCAGTTTTTCTGGTAATCACTGCAAAAATTTCATATTACAATACCATAATATATAATCTAATCTCTATATTGTTCGAATTACCTCTGTTATCCATTACATTATCAAAAACACAAAATACCAAGTTTACGCTTAAGCTAAGTTTATGTGTTTGAAAGCTGTTGCTATGAGAAGTAGCTATCTAGAACTGCATGCATACCTTTTTACCAGGCTTTACGGACACCGGCAAACGCCATAAAAAAAAAAATTTTCATGTTGAACAATTTTAGAAGACTCCCTAGAAACCGTAAAAAAATTGCACTTGATTAAACAATTTGAAAAGTTTATAAGGGTGCCGGCAAAAGCCAACAAACAAAAATTTTGCACGTTGAAAAATTAAAAAGTTTTTTATTTGTTTATTACTCTTCCAGTTTCCACCTTTTGGTATATCTGGGTATTCTAAACCATATTCAATCAATTCTTCACGAATCCCAATTTGTTTCTTTTCTACACTATTCTATTTTTTCTTCTTAATAACGGGCAAACACTGCCAAACCACATTTTACAGTTTTAGCACTTTGAACCTATCATTTGAAAGGGCTTCACGGGCGCCGCCACGGACGCAACACGCTTCACAGCACCAGCTTTGCTGGCGCCTTCCCTTGTTGGCACCCTATGCAGCCACAAGTTCCACATGGACCTTGCACCGAAACTGGGTTGAAGAGAAAAAAGTAAATGCTGTAGCATAAATATATATTTCTTTATTTTCAATTTTTGCTTTAAAGTGCGCCCCTCGACGACAGCTTGCGTCTCCGGGCCCGGGCCTCCTGGGCCTATTGGGAAATCCAGCCCTGCTTTTTACCGGGTATTGTGATATTATTTACAAAGATTGGTAATTTATGTTTTTTGATTTGAGCTAACGAACGGATTCATAGATAGAAAAAGGAAACTATCAGGTAAACTTCATTTTAATGAAGTGAGCCCATTTGTTTTATATGCTAGGTACTCAACCAATTGATTTTGTGAAATTCATGTACTCTTGTATAAACACAAAAAATCTGATTTCTCAATCAATAGTACTGAGTAGTTAAAAAGTTCTAAAACGAAACACAATTTTATATGTATACCACTAACATCAGTAAACTTTCTTGCTGCCCTGAGATTTTGAGTTTTTTTCACGCTGTCATGTTTTCAGCGCTGGGTTTGTTTCGTCTGCCAATACTCGGCACTGCATCGAAAAAATTCATTCACTCTTGTAGTCGTAGTCGAGACGTCTGGTCTGTAAGTGTTGTTTCACCGCAGGACGAGTTCGTAAAATGCACACCGACGATCAATACTTGTAAATATTAAAGAAATCCAGCGAACTTAAGCTATTTCAAGAACATTTTAAATATCAGACGATACGGTAATGGCGTTTTTGAGGGCTGTTGTTAGGTGTAGTGTCTCAAGGAAGTACGGCGCCGGTGTCAGCATTTGTAATTTAACGCTTCATGGTGGAAAATCTTCTAAGATTCGTTTGTTTTTGCCCCTTCAAAATTGCAATCAAATTGCTTTGAGGTCAACAGCAGCCGGGGCAATCAGCGATGTAACAGAGAAAAGTACATCTTTTGGTTCTAGACGTGATCCTTTGGATACGGGATTTGATGACCCTAAGGCCGCGTTCAAAAGCAAAACGACATGGGAAGTTCTTCGGGCCTACATCGTATATCAGTTATGTTCGGTCAATTATCTCGTAGAGCACAACATGCAGGTAAGTTTTTACTACTCACTGTAATTTTAGTGCTAATTTTCAGGTAGGCTTACCTTTTTTTAGATTTCAACATAACCTTATTGGTTGAGGTTAGTGTAAACACCATGGAATTTGAATAACTTCACTGAAATCTAGTTACTTTTTTTCTAAAAATTAGTATTATTTAATGGTATATGGTTGCTAGCCTAGTTGTTGATGAGGCAGTGTAAGGACATGTACGTATGGATACTACTACTATTGGAACATGCCCTTGATCAAACATTAGATTTTTTCAGAATCTTGAATTTACGTTCCTTGTAGGATCCATATTACCTACATTGTGTTGGTTGAAAATGTTTAGTTGGTTACACCTCAAATTTCCATCGATTTTCAGATTCCATGCAATTTGTCTTATATAACTTACGAATAGGCCCGTAAGTTTTTTTGTTTATATAACTGAAGAATTTACAATAAAGTCGAAATACTCTCCACCCAATGTCTAGAAGTCCACACAATCAGGATTAGAATGACATGTTTTGTTTGACAAAACCATCCTATACCTAAGCAAAGCGAATTTGCTTGTGGTCTTTAAAACAGTTAAAATAACTCTTAAAACCTAACTCACATACGGTAGATACGAATATAGGCTTTCAAAATATTTTAAAATATTATTGGATAGGCCTATTGAGAACAACAAGATCTGCAGCAATTAGATTATGGTTTTACTAAACCGAAACAAGCTAAACCGTATTTCGCCTAAATGTCCCGGTGTCCCAAAAAAGGCTCTTGGGACTCCCGAATTTCTGTTGGTTGTTGACATTTTTTTGAATATTCTTAAAAATTGTGATAAAATTGATAAAATATTCATTTGAGAAATATTTATTTCCTGAGAATTCTGCGAACCCCCACAAAAATCTCTGAAGTAGACATAAGGCGGGAATTATTTTTCAATTTACGATAAGCAAATTTATTAGGTAACAGCTTCGAACGTTTACCAATAGAAAATAGCAAAAAATAAACTGAGTTGAGTTTGTTTATACTCTTTTATGTTCTCTAAAATTCATAAACACACTGTAGCTAAGGTCAAAATATTGCACACAGGCTAACTTAAATTTTAATGCATGTTTATCGTTAAAATATTATGAATGCTAAAAGTTTGTTTTGGCAATTTTGATAAACTAACTAAGCTTAAAAATACAATTGTTCTAGGCCTATATCTTGTTATTGTAGGGGGGGGGGGGTGAGAAAATAGTAAAATGGGGTTTTAAAGTCCTTGGGAAGATGTGTCACTAATCCATCCGACAAAATTATGGCAACCCTAAGCGGTAGGGGCCTACTTAATCCTGACATTGTGGGAAATTGAACTTCAAACAGTGAAAGGTTGTACCTTTTGATTGTGCATCATACTATAGGCCTACACCAAGAATGACAAATTTTCTATCATAGGCTAATTGTTTTAAGTCATAAATTAGGAAGATAAAACCATATTTTGGAATAGATCAAACAACACACACACACTAATCAAGGGGGGTGTGGAATTTTTCGGGCCTTCTCACAGAAATAAAATAAAAAACCTAAACTATCAATTTGGCGATTTCTTCAAAGCACGTTCAGAAACATAATTTAGCCTAGCTTTGTGTCTGTTAAAATTTGCCATTCAGTTCTTCGGGTTGCAGTCAAATTTGGTACCAAACTCCTTTCTGCTGCAGTATTTTGAATTTGGATAGAAAGATATAAATTCATATCCTGTTTACTAGCTACTCATAACGATAGTTTTATTCTAGTGTAAAACTGTTTCATTTGGGCATTTAAATTTAAACGTTGATTTCACAAGAGGTTCAGAAAATCAAAGGCTTTTAAAATCTGCATCACATGATGCACAACACATAGGCCTAGGCCAAGTAAAGAAGTTTAATTAGTGCAGATATAAGTTACAAAGTACAAAGTAGTTCTTACCATATTTATTTATCATTAAACTGATCTTAGAATACATAATGTTAACTGTTGAAATGTAAAATCTAAATAAGTAAACAATTTTTTATGTAGGGACTGAAATTAATGTCAATAAATAAACAACATTATTTAATAAAGCAATAAATTGAAATAAATTAATAATTAATTAAAGAAACAAAGTTTACCTTAGGAAACTCAGCATTTTCACTGAGTTCCATGGATCATGGAGATTTGCTGGGTAAATATATTACACCTAAAGATAATTTTCGTAAAAACTAATAGGTAGATTCTGCAGGATAAAATGCACTTCACCTGCATGAAGGAAAAATATTAATTATTATTTTGTAATATTTACAAAGTGTAGGCCTATAAAGTGTCTGAATGTCCTGTGTTTTACTACATCAGAGATTCACCGAAATACTAGATGATAACTAATAAAAGTTGGACATTAGGATTGCATACCATTATTATTTACCTGCAGCCACGTTTTGTTGATTTACTGATTATGAGTTAGTTAGCTGTATGAATGAAGTCAACAAATGGACTGATATCAATTTACATATTTTAAAAATATGATAATTTACATATTTTATAATAACAAAATTGTATTTTACTTAACATATTGACATGTCCTACTGTACATTTGCACCCAAAGGAAATAAATGTCATTTTATTTGATCATAATTTTAAGTTTTATAAAAAACATTAAATTAAATGTACCTTTTCATAAGTGGGTGTAACAATGTTACAATGGAATAGATGGTTCTCCCCGCAGAGATTGTTGTAACTAAGGAATTCAAAATTCAAATTAAAATATCTTTATTTTCAGATAATGGTTACATAAATTACACTGGCAGCTTAGAACTACGAAATTAATCCTCACATAGGAAAAGAAATCCTGTGCGCGAGAATGAGTCTAGGCCCTACCTATTTATTTATTTTTAAATTTCACCCACTTATCATTAGACCATTTTTCGTTTGCCACTTGCGAAGACGATCATACAGAAACTAAACTTCCGCTCCCCCCTTAGAATTTCACGCCTAACAAACAGTCACACACAATCACGCACACATCCATACCAACAGCACTCTTGCAAAAACCTGCTGCTCTGAGTAACTAATGTCTGTATGTATTGTGAAGTAATCAGTTTTTCGATGTTATCTCTTCCAATTTGTTCTAACCAATGTTTGATGCGTTTTTTGTAAGTCGCAAGAGTACAATGGGACATGGGACACTTTATCATAGATTAGATGTAGGCTAATTTCAGATCTGTTTATTCTATCGACAGTCAATGTCAGCAATAATGAAACTTTCTGAATGCAGAGGTTTTAATAACTTGAGATGTTCGGCCTGCCTCAATAAACAAGAAATGTTCCAAAGCTTAAGATGAGCGCATTATTACACTTTATGTTTTAACTTAGTGTGGTCTGTACCAGAAGGGATTTTTGTGTCTTTGGAATGCCAGTTTATTACAAAAAAGGAAGAACGATAGGAAATGAGCATATTGTAAGATATTAAAATCATGTCATTAAGTTCACTATATAGTTGCCTTGCTCCGTTCCATTTATTTTCATTATTATAACAGGGTTGCCACAGACATTAAAAGTCAGGAAAAGTCAGGAATAGTCAGGATTTTTGGGTTTTGGTCAGGAAAAGTCAGGAAAATGTTTGAAAAAATGCCGAAAGTCTGGAAAAATATGAAAAAATGCTGAAAGTCAGGAAAATTTGTAGTGGCACAATCTGACCGTCTCGAATTTCGATTTCCCCCCCACAAATTGGAAGTTAAAATAAATTTTTGCACCATGTAAGATTTTGTGTGCTTTTTATTATTGGAAATGAGTTGGTCGGACGCAGAATCAGAAACCGATGATTTTTAAGATGAATCTACAAGAGTACAAGGCTAGTAAATTTTCTAATATATCTTTCAATAACTATCCAAACTTATTTTGATCAATCCCTCGTCAGCGATTGAAAGTCATACTTAATATCATGGGCCGAACCCCAGGGACCATATTCGTAAAGCAGTGATGGCTTCTTCTTTTTCCTCGTCAGCGATTGAAAGTCATACTTAATATCATGGCCCTAACCACAGTGACCATATTCGTAAAGCAGTGATGCCTCCTTCTTTTCCCTCGTCAGTGTTTGAAAGTCATACTTAATATCATGGCCCGAACCCCAGTGACCATATTCGTAATGTCTCCTTGTGTTCCTTCGTCATCGATCGAAAGCTATTGTGTATTCATTTCTTAAACTGTTTTTGTATTTACAATTTTTCAACGTATGTCTACTATACACCTAAATGTATAGTATGTCCTATATACGTTTTTCATACAAACGCTCCTAAATTTGTACCATAAAAAAATAAATTTTGTAATCATTCCTCTAACTGTTTATGTATGTACAATATTTCAACTTATGTACAGTATACATCTGAAAAGTTCGTATCTCATACGAACACTCTTTAAATCGTATGGTTTTTTTAAAATTTGGCTAATCGGCTTATTTTCTCTAAAAAATTTACGAAACCACATATATCTTAAGTTGTTATATTTTAGAGTGTAGGCTATATGAATTGTGTGTAGTTTAAGTCATCAAAATAATGAATTCATTTTCTAAATAGCCCAAAAACAACACTAACCATGTTTTGCTTGAGCCTTACTATCAATGAGGGGATTGCATTAAAAACAACAAAAATAATGTGTCTTTATTTGTAAAACCCTGCGGTTCCAAAAAGTCAAGAAAAATCTCTCAGATTGGTCAGTAAAAGTCAGGAAAAGTCAGGAAAAAAGGCCTCAAAAATTCTGTGGCAACCCTGTATTATAGTATTCTCCAAACTCTCTGTCGGCTTATTATAAACCAGTAAGTAAACTGCCGATTTTGTTAATACTGGGATATCAGGAATAAAGTAAGGTTGCGCTCAAGATATGTCCGTTTTTCGCTCAAGATTTGTCCGTTTTTCTATCATAGGAATAAATTTCTAATCTTAAAATAAGTAGGCCTACTGTAATAATTTAATTTTTGATTTTTTTGCGCTGTATAAAATGTTTTGTAGGTAAGATTTTCTATGTTTAATAAATTAGATGTGTAGCATAGTTATCATCTTGCATTTTTTCACGTGAAATATTTCTGTTTATAATGTTACCGCACTGAGTTCTTTGGACTGCCATGTTCTCGAGTGTCCAGTTTAGTGGACTGTTAAATGTAACTGTAATAATGATTTAATTTATCAGTCCTATTGTTTATAAATAAATAAGAGAAACCTATCTCGTTATATTTTAAATAACGATGTGTCATAAAAATATTGATGTCGTTTGTGCTAAATCCATTAAATGAAGTCTAACTTTTGCCCTAGATTTGATTGAGAATAATTGAGTTAACAGGATTACTGTTAAATTAGTTTCACTTGACGTATTACAGTTTCACTCTAGGCCTGTTGTTTTCAGTATAAACTATTTATTATTCAGGACTGGATCAAAAGTATAGAATTAATCCCTTTATTTTCTCTTTAGATAAATCAAATACGAAAATCTTAAGAATCTAAACGATTTACTCTTTTACGAAGGTAATTTTTCAAGAAGAGACTGATAAATGCTTGAAGCACTTGGATGCCAAATCGGGATGTCATAGATCAATATTACGTACACTGACCTTGGTTAGTGTTATCAATGACTTGACTCGATACCGACTCCTCCCCTGTTCCAAATTGGGTTGTCATAGATCAGTGATAGGTACACTGACCTTGGTGAGTGTAATCAATGACTTAAACTTGATATTGGTTAGTGTAATCAATGACTTTAACTTGATATTGGTTAGTGTAATCAATGACTTTAATTTGATACTGATTCCTCCCCTGTTCCAAATTGGGTTGTCATAGATTAGGAATAGGTACACTGACCTTGGTGAGTGTATTCAATGACTTAAACTTGATCACTGACCTTGGTTCGTGTTATCAATGACTTGACTTGATACTGACTCCTCCCCTGTTCCAAAATTGCATTCTTTTCTTATTCTCTCAGTTTCAATGGATTTGAAGAAACATAGTAATTTGGTGAAAAAACAAACACACATTTAGATCAGAAAGTTATAAAACTTTTCCTCTTATATTTGTTGGGAGGTTTGGGCCCAGTGTCTTATTTCAGTAGTGCATGTATATTATGTTGTAAAGGGACCATCCATAAATTACCTAACGCTAAAATCTGCCTGTTTAGACACCCCCTCCCCCTCTTATATCGGAACTGTAACGACAACACTAACCCCCCCCCCCCTAAAAATTACATAACACAGTGTCATTACCCCCCCAATTTATCTCATTCTATAAATCATAAGATATAAAAGACAAATTTAAACTCTAAGGAAACAAATTGTTTATTGTTATAACAAATACAGATATTTTTCTAATCGTAATGCACATCACATCATATTGCACACAGTAAAGGAAAGAAATTGAAAAAAAAATAAACATAGGTTAATCTTCACTCGTTTTTTCATGGAGGAGTCATGTGGTCAGACACTGTCACGATTGGCACCGTGGATTGTGGATGACTCCGTTCTGGGGTTTTTTGTTAATTGGGCTGCATCGCTGTGTCAAACTTGTGAAAAAATATAGTACTCATATAGGCTATATTTACAATGTAATTTAACATGAAACAATTTTTAAAGTCTTGAATTTCAACTAGAGAAAACCAACTAGGCTAATTTTGAATAAAATAAGTCATATTCTTGAGGTTTAGCAGTTACATAATGCTGCCTCTAGCCCCACCATGCTCCACCGTAACGGTTCATTTTCACCATGCTGAAACCCCCCCCCCCTCCCCTAGGGGCGTCACTTAATTTATGGACGGCCCCAAAGTCCATTGAGACATTATAGTGTAGCTGATTTCAATTATTTAAAAAAATTGAACAAGCAATAATCAAAGATGGGATGCGGAGTGGTGAGTGAGCAGCGAGCAGTATTTCGAGAGCCGTTGCTGCCCACTGGCACGAGTCCACTGTGTTAATATTAATAGATCTCTGGCCAGTATGCCGCATTGTTCCGAGGGTTACTGCGACCGGTAGACAACCTTAATACGTACAACACTAGTGAAAGTACGCAGAACATACAAAAAAATCACTCAGTACTGCAATTACCTGACTTCATTAAGTTTTCAAACTCCTTAAAAACGAATTCCCTTTTTCAGTTAATTAGCGAGCTCTCTGATTTTTAAATGTCTTTATTTCTTTGCTTACCCACTTTGATGATTTAAGATATTTATTTGTAGGTCTGTTCAAATAGTGCGAAGTATTGCTTTGGATTTGTCAAGTTAATGTTGATTCCTTCAATCCTTTCTAACAAAAAGAACTATCATTATCCTTATCTTTTCAAGCCTAAATATTTGAAACGTATATAAAGTATATCTGGCCAAGAAACCAAAGAGAAAAACTAAGATTATAACAAGAAACCGAAGTCCTAATATTTCTGACAGGTCCAAAATAAAAATATCATGTACTGGTATAGTAAAATACTTAGGGTACAATAGTGGGTAAGAAATTAGTAGTCTACTACTATTTATCTAAACCGAAGACAATTAATTTAATCAGAGATAGGTTTAATCAAATTTCAAACTCGTCAGATTACTTTAAATGTATCATTTACCTTGCTAAGGGGCATGCCGAGAAGAACCATTCTCTAAGAATTGCTTTAATTTTTACTAAATGCAAATATTTTATTTGATGATGAAAGAAACAATATTTATTATTATTAAAAAAAATGCCAAACCTTGGATGGTCAATAATGATGCTTTCTAAAGAGAAAAAATCAGCATAATACAACTTAGCAAAGAGGTTGGGGTGGTAAAACTTATTATGACTGATTATTGATTTATGAAAACCCTTATGCAAATACCAAAACTACTACAAACTCTTTTATCAATGAGTATCTTTATTGCATAACTGTGATGTTTATTAAAAAATAAGACATATGTTAATTTATGAATATTCAAATGTGAAACTGAGGTGTATATTCAAATGTGACTGGAAACTTTGAAACACTGTGTGTAACTTGATTTTTATTTGAGCGAAGAACTGTGTATATTGATTAAAATAAAGTAAATTATTGCTTGCAATTGGCCTTTGTAAATTTTCTCAACGATATGATAACATACTAAAGCAGTACAATATTTTGTCTTGTTTTAAAATTGCATATTATAAAGTTAGACGGACAGCTTGGCAATATAAATACCAGAGAAAAGTGTAGTGTCGCTGTTTTGTTTGAAGAAATCATTTTCGACGTGACAAAGCGAGTTCCATGTTATGGGGGAGGGGATTATTGATTTCATGTCAAAGTCAAGGCCGTTCTACGCCCCTGTGTGCACATTTTGGCTCGTTTATTTGTGGTTACCTATTGTCATGGTGATATGTACAGCTTGGATCTCTTTGCCTCAATGATGTCATTATGTGCTCATCCCATTGATTATCTTTTAGTATAATTGATATTTTAGTTTAAAAAGTCTACACCTTTCATATGGCATATGTTATGTTGGCCATATTCAGTGAAAACTCGTTGAAAATCGACTTACGCCAATCAAAGATGCTGCATGATTTGATCTTGAGAAATGTTTTGAATGTTCGAAACCGGAACCAGTCGCCTAGGTCATGTTTTAAAACTCAATTTATTTTATAATCCGGTGGCAAGATCAGTCTGTCTTAGTTAACAGGAATTGAAAAGATCTCACCTCACTTTGCCCCCTCACCTCAACCTTCCCTCACTTTGCCTTAAGTACTTTGTTGCATCAGGTACACCTTGATGGTTATCACATTGATCTTTAAATTAAGTTAATTTAGTAAAATTTTAAAGAACTTAAGTCAGTTGACATTTAGTTATCAGCTTCGATCATGGAGGAACTTTTAGTTACTAGAAGCCTACACCTACAATGTACTACAATGTGCCTACTAAACTTGAAAATATTTTTTGGTTTAGCCAACAAACCAGGAAATATAAAAGGATTTCCAAAATTACTCTGACAAATTTGTATGTTTAGCTAAAATGTAAGTAGCCTACCTTGCGTAGGTAGTAGGCGTTGTGACGTAGATCAATCATGTATAATACCACTGTGCCAGCTTAACCAAATATTTAAAGGGATGATCATTTTTATTAACATTTCTTATTAAAAACCCCTCTCATGTAAGACAGGATTTTGTCATAAATATTTTAATACTTTAATTAATTTAATATTTTGCACTTTCTAAAATGTCTTGTACAATTTTCAAACTTTAGACTTACAAAAATATTTTGTGGAAAATAATTTTATTTTGAATTTATTGAAACGTTTTAAATCACACATAAATTAGATTTGAGTAGACACTACCGTTCCAAAATGTTATTTTCTTGCCATTGTTTACTGTTACATTTAGAAGCGGGGCTTCTCGTTATCTTACAGCGTGGCCTTACGTCACAAGTTCTGATAATTTTACCAACAATGCGATGTTATGCTGTACCTTCGTATCTCCTTCTAAAACATTACCTGCCTAGTTTCTAAATCGATTTAGGGATAGTCTAATTTTTTTCTAGGTAGTAGGTCTACTCTATATAGGGCTGCCATACGTCCTGGTTTGACCGGGACAGTCCCGGTATTTTGCTCTTGTCCCGGTGTCCCGGCCAGTTTTCCTGATGTCCCGGTCAGTTTTTAAATTGCGTAATATGTTATTAAATAATGAACTAAACCTGTAGTTTAACAAGTTTGCTGCGGCAAACGAAGAAAGAAGAAAAAATTCTTATATAATATATGTACTTTTGTTTTTAAGTTGTATTTCATTCGTATAAAAAAACATTGGTATTTCTCATTGAAGTAAAATAAATTAATTATAAGTTTTGTTTCATGGAATGAATTATTATCACACTTTACCATGGTAAAAATTGCATTGTCATAACACAAAAAATAACAATCATTTTTTTAAATCATTAAAATTCACAATTTTACTCTAAAACGTTTATAAATTTTTACCAGATTATAAGTTTGTTCAAAAGTAAATTTTACCTCAGTAGCCTACCTACATGTACCTAAAAACTTATTAGTTTGACTCAATAATCTGGACACAAAATAGGCCTGTTTGAAGTTAATTTTTGCTGCAAAAATTAACTATAATTAACCATTTTCCTCTAAAATTTCCAAAAATTTCCAGGGGAGGCCCCTGGACCCCTCTCTCCTTCCATGCCCCCCCACACCCCCCGGTGTGTCACACACTGGAGCATCCTTGGTTAGTTGTCCCGGTTTGACCGCTTGAAAATGTGGCAGGCCTAACTCTATAGCCATTTTTTAAATGAGGAGTATAAAAATTAAGAAAAAATAGACTGGATGTAAATAAAAACATCTTACAAGACATAAATATGTCTACTCTCTGTAATGTACTTAGGCCAACAAGACTCTTAGTTAAATGGTCTCTCATTATACCAGATGGTTGGGTGAGACCAATCGGAATCGCTATTTTTTACCTTTGTGTATACAGTAGACTCCCTCTTAACCGGACACCTCGGGACCGAGACCCGTCCGGTTAACGAGTTTCCCGGTTAAATCGATGTTCCCTAAAACACGTTAAATTACAGTGTAATGCATACTGTATAAGCCAAAACTCTCATTTAGACACACGTGATTAATTATAAAATCTTTCCTGCGAGAATCGTTGATAGGCTACAGTTCTGTCCATTTCCTGCTGATCACGTCCGGTTAAACCAATGTGTCGATGAAAATCGTCCGGTTAAAAAGATTCACTTCCGTGGAGTGTGGTCCGGTTAAACCGATGTCCGGTTAAAAGGTGTTCAGATAAGAGAGAGTCTATTGTATCTATCGTCGATTAAAATACAGTACGTAAAAAGTAATTTTAGTGTTGTCAGACGTTTTTTATTTACATCCAGTAAATACAACAAAACTTAGTGCAATTAAGTAAATCATAATCAATAGAAGCTTCAAGGCTACTCTACTCGGAGAATGCAGTCTCATAAAAACCGTATATTTTTGCTGATTGCTTCTTATTACAAGTAGGCATGAAACATGTTTGGCTACTTAACGTAGTGATAGTACGCCTTGGAGCTTCTATTGATCCTAACTACATAGTCCGGAAATATTGCAGTTTTACTATTGCGTTTATAGCATCATAAAAAGTTATATTTAACTCTGATACTTTATTAAAAAATCAAAAAAATCACCATTTAACAATTAAAACTGTCGGCGATCTCAAAAACTAGCATTCACGGTCTCTCCAATTTCAAAAACTAAAACTAAAATTGAAGAAAACAGTATTTATTTTTTGATTGACACACCATTACTGGTCTCAAATATATTTTTTTCAAGAATCATCGATACAGAACCGACCATTTCCTGCCGTTCACGTCCAGTTAAACCGATGTTTTGGTAAAATTTGTCAGGTTAAGGGGAGTCTATCCTGAAAATCCTAAAATCATTATCAATGGTAATTTTAAGCATATAACCATGTATGGACCTCCAGATGGACCTAAAACCACTATTCCCAGTATCATTTATTAAAAAAATTTTATAAGACCTGAAATTCGATTTTCCGATTTTTTCAAGGTTTTTTTTTTAAAACCGTTATTCCAAGAAAAGTATTGGACCTACGCAATGTTCAAAGGTATCATTTTGTTCAGCATTAAAGTTAGTTAAAAATCACGTATTTTTAGTTATGTAAGCCAAAAATTACTATTTATAATTTTCCTTCAAACTTTGTACTTTTTATATATTTCAATAAAATTTAAGATTTTTTAATTTGTTATCCACTGATCCAAACTTATTCAAAATACGTGATTATTTAGATAATTTATCTTAGATAACCCCCCAACAAAATTTGAAGACTGTAGCTTTAGTAGTTTTTATGGAATATCAAAAGTTATATGCTAAATACAGTCTAAATGCTACTTTCGGTAATCGCGAGTTTTCTAAAGAAGTGTTTCATGGAAATAATATAAGCCAAAATAAAGCAAAAAATTATATTTATTAATACATTTTCATTTAATGTAATTGTTACATATTAAATATGACCCAGTAACAATATAAGAGTGTCAAAATAATTTTTTTACACGAAAATAATACGAAAACCGTGAATTTTGTTTTACTGCATAGCAACGTATAATACGAATTTTATGCCATAATAAAGTTGATAAAAACTATGAAATGTGTTATTTTTGTATTCAGGAATAAACAAGTAAAAATTAGGTGTAAAAAACTTTTTTTTTTAATTTTCAAGATCTTTGGCCATTTTTAGTAGAGACTCCCCCTAAAAAGACGTCCCTGCCGCCGAAAGTAGTTCGGTTAAAACGTGCCGAATAAGAGGGAGTCTGTTGTACTCTCTTTTCGGAAGTAATATGTAGAGCGCGAGAATATAATATAGATTGTTCGCGAATATAACATTTTGATATGTAATTCAGCAAACATCTTACACCCATGAGCACTCGATGATTACATAAAATACGGAGAGCTAAAACGGTGACCAACGTGGCTATGGTGACGCACATTGGCAGACCGACAATCAGCCCTTCAGTGACTGGGAATGAGGGTTACCAGATTTTAAAATCCCATTATCGTACGCCAGCTGCTAAAATTATCGTATTTCCTGCAGAATTATCGTACAGAGGTACAATTACAATGTAATTGAATGTCACTGAAAATGTCACTGTAATTGAATGTAATTCTAAATGCACTGAATGTCTGAGTAAACACACTTTTTGTGCGGTACAATGTTCTCCAGTGGATCAAACTGAAAGTGTTAAATATTTGGGAATTCATGTAGACAGAGAACTTGGTTGGAAAATTCACATAAATAAATTAAAGGATAGACTGAACAATTCAGTAAGATATTTCTATTTTTTAAAAGATCTAACTAACAGTCAAGTTTTACGCATGTTATATTTCGCTTTAATTCAAAGTAGACTTCAGTATGGAATAGCATTTTGGGGTAATACCTATGAGACTCACACAAAAGCGTTATATTTAAAGCAAAAACATATTTTAAGATTGATAACATACAAAAATAGATTTGAACATACAAAGCCTCTTTTTATTCAACAAAACATTTTACCGATTAAATATCTCTATGTTTATAATGTTTTAAGTCTATTTTATATAGTAAGTGGAAACATCCCTCGAATTAAAAATGATTATAGTACCAAATTGAGGAATCCAAATCCCTTTTTAGTGTCAAGGCCTAATAACACATTTTTTACAAGAACTTTTAGTTTTATTGCTCCAAAGCTATTCAGTAAACTACCAGATAGCATTAAAAAAATTACAAATAATAAGAATAAGTTTTTGAATAAAGTTAAAAAATGGTTGTTTAATTTGGAAGATATTGATCATTTATTTAAAATACATCAATAACTTTTAGGTAGGTCTTTGATTACTCTTTTAATTTTCTTTTCTTTTGTTTCCAAGCCTTGGTTGCATGACATTGTAACAAGCCAAATAAGGGATAGATTAATTTTATTTAAAAAATGGCACTGTGTTATATTACCTTAAATCATGTTTATCGTTATTTGCATTATTAAATCAGAAGAGACATTTTGTTTTGTTTTAGAAATAAAGTCATTTGTTTTATCTGTTCGCTAAAAGATTATATATGAAGTTTAAGTTACGGAACCTCTACACAGGCTTTGCCTTCAGAGGCCCTATTTATTTTCTCTGTTATGTTTTAATATTCTGTTTATTTCTCTTATTGTTTTCTTTAATTTTAGTTCAGTTTTAGTTATAATATAACCTGAGTCAGCCTGACAAGTTAAGATATTTATTTTTTTCTGTGCAGTGTTATGGAAAACAAAAGAGGACTGATTGACTGAAATATTATATATGCTGTAAAATGATTGTAAAATACTGTGATGAGAGAATAAATACTATTCTATTCTATTCTAATTATGTAAACATAAGTTATCTTTATGGTACAATGTGATTTTAGCATATTTTACCATAATTATTTTTGATCCTGCGATAATTTTGTATTTCCTGCAAAATTATCGTACAAAGGTACAATTAACGATTTAATTATGTAAACATAAGTTATCTTTTTGGTACAATGTGATTTTAGCATATTTTCTCTTTTTATATGCATATGTACGAATAAAAAAAATTATACTCATTGTAATGGCAACAATAAAAGTAAAATTAATTAGGATTAATTACAAAGGAAAAAATGATAATGAATAGGCATATTCATAGTTAAAACACTAAATTAAAGTCTTATCTGATTTTCACTATAGTAGGTAAATAAATAACTGTGTTACAATTTGTACGAAAGTTTACGTTTATCTATAAATTATATTCATCTGTGGTTTAACTCAGCATTATTTATTCTTGAAAGAAAATGTTTTTCCTCTTTTTCTACTGGTGGGTAATACTACTTAAGTTTAAGTTTAATTTGTCTGAGCTTATTGTATTAAAAGAAATGAAAAACTTCTTATAAACCCAAATTACCATAAAATATGTAAAGCCTACTAAACACATAAACACAGACCATTCGCCCGCTCGCTGCATAAATATGACAACTAGTAACAGACAGCACAAAATACGAGACACATGTATGTCTTTGTTAAATTACAAAGCGAAATATCCTGTTTAACAAAATAAGCCTGATTTTCATTCAATATCTCATTTTCTTTTAGGCAGTTGCACTTATTCAAAATTATCGTACATTTTCGCGTACGATAGTAAGTACTATCGAACATTGTACAATCCAGAGAAATTATCGCACAAATACGATAATTATCGTACATCTGGGGACCCTGCTTCAGTGACTGGGAATACCGCTATCAAGGTCCAACGTGTGATTGAAGTTGACCCTAGTGTGGAACAGGGAATTGCCATATTATATATTTTTTGATATTAGTTACTTCCATATTCGTTACAGGGAAATATTAGTTCCCTAATATTCCTATTAATATCTGTAGGTTTAATGTTAGGTTTTCAATTTACTGTTCTGAGAAGCTTTGGCTAAAAATTGAGCATTGAACTGATACAAACCTGATAAAAAGAGATTTGTATAGATTGAAAAAAACATTAAAATTGTAAATTCACCAAGATTTAATAAATGTTATGAAATTATTTGTTAAGTGAACGCTGCTACAGATATTACATTAAATAAATTAATTTTATGCAAAACTATCACTACTATTTTCTAAAAAAAAAATACAACAATGTTAAATAAATCTACTAGATTAGTTATATTTTTGGTATCATGGAATATTATTTGTTCATGTATCAAATATTTATACTATTAAATATTCAAAATACATACTATGAAGGATCTGATCTTTCATTCCGGTGACCGCCTTGCATTAGCTAGATATTTTATTATATGAGACCCCTTTCACTTTACTTTTAAATAACATAGTAAGGAAATTTACTACATTTATTCTGTTAATACAAGCAATGAAAGAAACAAAGTCGAATTAATAATAGCTGTGTAGAGTATCGAATAAGGCAAATATGTTAGTATTAGTCAGAATCATATATTAGTTACTTTGGAAAAGGGATGTTTCGGGCGGTTCTGAAATCCATCCGCTGACCCTTGGAGGAAAAGAGATGTCTCAAAAATGTGCTACTTATATAGCACACACAACCGAAAGGCCGAAAACTTTGAAAAGAGCCTGCCCACAGTTGCATTTTTGACAGGCATTCTAAAACCCAAGGGAATTTTGTAAAACCGTTTAAGAATGATCATTTAGGGGCTAAGAGGAACCTAAATGCCAGATTTCAGGATTCTAGGTCTTGCGCTTTTGGAAGTGAGACCTAGAGATCGATTGGTAGAAGGCTCTTTTGTAAGTTGTCAACCTGTAAAAGGGATACAGCCCCTCTGAGCCAGGTAGAGCGTGGGACGAGGCTCAGGTAGACCTGATTACAGGGCATAATGTAAAGATCAGACAGGGAGGGAAAGGGAGGGTCGTTGAATCGCCTACTGCACGACAGGTGCGGGGCAGGGGAGTTGAGCAAAAAACCAATCGAGAAAATACAGGGTGTTTACAAAAGAACTCCGGGATTTTTAAGATCCATATCTTAACAGCTGTTGAAGATAGCAAAATGTAGTCAATTTCTCTGAAACGAGTAGCTCATCAAGATTTACTCATAAAAATTGAAATTTTTTTCGTCAAAAGATGGCAGCGCTGCGGAACGTTGATCTTGAACTTGAAACAACGTCGCGGCTGTGAGTGCTGTCCGGATTGCCGCGCTAAGGCAACGCCGCAACAAAAGGCTCAAGCGTTATTTGGCTAATTGAAACTAAATCTGTTGTTACGGTACAAAGGAATTTTCGAACATTCGTGATGTTGACCATCTCGGGCAATGAATAATCAATTCTTTGGCAATCGTCCCCCCAGACATGCTGGCTAGGACATGGGAAAAGGTGGAGTCGTTACGATGCGTGCCATGCCACTATGGGGGCTTATATTGAACTTCATTAAATTGCTAAAAAAAACTTGAAACTGCAACCTTTCCAATCATATATTAAATAACTATACAAGTTTTTTACTTCATTAAAATATTTTGCCTCAAAATCCCGAGGTTCTTTTAAAGACACCCTGTACAAGCAGGAACGTATTTGTTAGGGAATATTCGTCATGGCGTCTTGAGTCTGTATTTTTGATGAATTCGCATGCTTTGCTTTTTAGACACACTCCTGAAATTCAATGTCTTTCGTAGAGATATATTCCTCTTCGGAAGAAGTAACGTGGGGCATGCAGATTTTGCAGATTCTACAACAGTTAACTTCAAAACTATACAACCGGATGAAGGCGTGAGACTGAGGTTTTGTCAGTAAAAAAAATTTGATTTTCTAAGTTGTCTAGTCTTAAAAATCTTAATCTCGAACTAGTCATAAATTTTAAACTGGTCCTTTAAATTACTTGTTATTTGGTTTTATGTCAATATCTTAAACAAATTTATATTATTTTATCGTCAGTTTCAACAAATATTGAGAGTGATGTAAAAAAGTTTTATTCGCAAGTTGTCGTAACAACACATTAAAAGGATAATATCTGTCGTCTGTGGCTCATATGTTTCTTATGATGTAAGGATAGTAAATGTCGTCGATGGTTATTTTATACCGATGAATAACCTATATTATTGCAAATCAATACAGTACAGTTCAAGGTTTGTACGATAAGGGAACTTTATTTTTAATAGTTGTGGTTTGCCTGTCTGGCTTTTTTTATACGGTTGCTAAAGTTCGCCAGACTCAAAGTACATTCCGGCTTTTTACCCTTCGGTAAAAATCTTCTTAGGAACGTTGCTCTGGGAGGGGTGAGGGGGAGCCTCCCCCCCTAAAATTTGAGAATCAAAGAGTTTGGAATTTCCTGCCAGCTGGTTGAAGAAGTATAACTGAATTTGAATGTTACAAATTGCACCATTATTCAGTTCAAATTAAAACTTTATTTGTATATTTCGCAATAATTTTACAACCAAATTTAAATTTAATCATACTTCAACAATAATCAGATTTTTCTACTCTTACTATTCTTAGCTCTTGAACTCCCAACTATCTCTTTGATAGATCAACCTACTGTGCAACTGGTCGGATTAAATATAATTTTAGCGTAAGTAGATAACATTCAAGTGCTGCAATATTGTGTTCTACTATTACATTTTTGGTTAAGCTTCAGTTCCAATTTGGAATTTCCCAAGTATGAAGATCACGCTCATACGCTCACAACACTTTAAGCATCCAGTAATTTTGCATAGCAATTTTGGAATACCAAATTTCCCTCTTTTATGGTCTATAATGGGGTGTGATAAAAATATTTTTACGAATATTTTGCGTGGTTAAATTTAATAGTTTCAGTTGGGAAATTCAGATTCTAGAGTTGGAAAATTCAAGGTCAACAGTTGGGAAAATCAGGTGACCTCCCCCCCCCCCTAGACGCCAAAGCATTTATGTACTTGTTGCATGTTAGTTTCTCCTGTGTAGAAGCACCAGTAGAAAGTAAGAACACATGTGGATGCACTCTAATCGGATCCGGTCTGTGCTATCGATTAACTCAATAATTAACGATATATTTCTTAACTTGAAACTCGGAGACACTTCAGATATATCGAATTTATATGTGGATTATTCAATCTCAAAATATGGTTGCGTTTAAAAAACACCCTGTATGTCATATTTTGACGAGAAACATCTCTTGATGGGAAACAAATAGGGGTGTACGTGTATTGATTTTTGAAGTCGAGTCGAATTTTAAAAAGTACCCGCGAGTTTCGAGTTTTTTTCGAGTCGAGTATTTTGAATAGTATAAGTTAAAAGTCATCATGCTTATTATTGATCACATAAAATGCAATATTTTTTATTTACTAAACTGGGTTGTTTTCTTAAGCATTAAAAGCAAACCTGTTTTCAAATGAAAATAAACGAGAATTCAGGCCATCTTTAACATAACTTTATATCATTATTAATATTTATATCACCCAATATTTTATTAAACTTTCAGCCTTAGGAGGTAAAAGACAAGCTACATCTGTGCTTGTTGCTTTGAAAAAGGGGTTTTATAACATATTGTTATAGATTTAAAAATTAAAGTTAAACCAGTCTCATTGAGCATAAGTAAGAAAATATACCAAATTATAGAAAGGAAAAAGACAAGACTAAATTTATTGATATTAGTAACTCAAAAATCACTTTAATTCAAGAAAAATAACAAAAGTTTTATGGTGGCTGGTCATGAGTGGTGTTGACTGAGTGAAAAATGACCGTAAAATGCAATCGCGCGTACCAATTCCGGGTAAACGGCGGGAGCAACTACTCGACTTGAACTGCCGAGTATTATTTAAAACTTCGAGTCGAGTAGTGTAAACTCGGCTCGAAAAAAGCTCGATAATCGAGTACTCGCACAACCCAAGAAACAAACAATAGTCAATTAATTATTAACTTATGAATTGTTGAGTGCAAAATTTTAAATTGAATACCTTGAATAAAGGGGTGGATAGAAGAAGCTTCTGTTAGTAATTAATCAAACTATGTCAACTTTAAATTACGGTGTTAATAGCTGACCAGCCAAAATAGCTGACCAGCCAAAATAGCTGACCAGCCAAAAACTAGCTACAGCTGGGCCATTAGAATGGGAGGTCTATTAATTATTTATAGTCAAAGACTCTACTAATATTAATAATTTCAGTCAGAAATAATAATTACTTTGCAAAACTAAGTTTTAGCAGCTGCGGGAAGGCCTTATAAATATAAAAATAATCATTATAAACCATAAATATTATTTTTGTCGGCAAGTATTTATTAATAATACTTAATTTTGTTGTAAACGAATTGTTTTATCTTGATAAAAAAGTTATATCGTGATTGAAATGAACAATGCTCATCAGTGGCATTCCTTTACCTTGATAGTTGGTATGATATTGCGATACTGTTAGTACAAAAATTAACTGGAAATTTACGGGCATTTTAGAATAAGGAACTCTGTCAGAGCTTGTGGAATTCACCAAAATAAAAAATCAATCGCAATATGAGCCATGACCCTGTTGCTTATTTTGTCTGGTCTATAGTTTAGATGCGGTCAGTGACGCGGGCTAGACTCGGTCAAGCCTACACCAGCCGCTCTTCTAATTGCTTCCTCATTCATCGCTTACATATCGCCGTAAGGGAACCTCTGACCTTGCTAAATGTTGCACTCCAGTGAAAAGTTTCAGTCGCATTTTGCGAAATGAAGGTTTAAGGTCGATGGTTTAAGTCAACTTAGAGTAGGAGTCACGTAAGTTGGCCAAAACGAAAGTGAACAAACTATTATCTTCTTACGAACTTAACCATAAAATCCAGCTGTGCTGAAAACATTGTCAACGAACATCTGTTTTAGTATAGCACTTGCAGTAAACGGAAAGTTCTGATGCAATATTGCAACTAGAAGTTCACTTGCGCAGCTTAAAATATTACTAGGGGCTTTTCCAAATTAATTATGTATTAACAGGGGGAGGATGTGTCATGGATGCGGCATGGTTAATAGTCTTAGATTTTCTTGTGTAATAATATTTACAAAGAAAAATAGGCGAGTGTTTTAATAGCCAGTACTACTTGCTGCAAGTCAGCATCTGGAAAGAGAGATTGTTTCATATTGCGGTCAAAACTCATTACAATTGGCCAAGGAAAAAATAAACAAGCAGTTAAACAAACTAAAATACATGTAAATCAAGAAAGAAAATGAAATTAAACTTTGACAGCTATGTAAAAGGTTGAATGAAAATAAAAAAATTCTATAAGTAGGCTATATTGTAAACATTCTATAACCTACAACAACACTGTAAACAAACGCAACGTGGCGATTTGACAGTTCTTTGAAAATGTAAACAGACACCATGTCTGACCAACAATGTTTTCAATGTGACTTGTATTCAAATTTTTGATGAGATGATTAGTACATGCTTTGGCCAACTTACGTGAATCCTACTCTACCTGGTTTGTCAAATGATCCTTTTTCTAATACGACTACAGCTGTTTCGTGTTATAATAAATTAATACATCTTCAGGTCGAACGTCAGCTGGGGTTGAATATCCATTTTCCATAAATATGCTTTTTGCGTTTTTATGTTGAAGTGATTTAATTAGTTGTCAACGGCTATGAAGCTAGTTGAAATATGAACAAATATTTACCAGTTTGAGTGATCAGGATTTAAATATCACAATCTCGGGGCTGTTTCTAAACGGGTTTTACAGTTACTAGCTACAAGTTACGAATTGCTAGTTACAACTTATCTCAGCTGTATTTCTTTACGGTTTTGAAACGGAATGTCAACACTTACCAAATTATAGAAAGGAAAATGCAATAAAAAAACATAAATATTAAAAGTGTTATTAAGTGTTTATTTATGTAAGTGTTATTAAGTGTGTATTTATGTAAGTGTTTATTACATAAATATTAAATGTTATTAAGTGTTATTTTGTAGTATTACAAAATACAAAGTCAATAACTAATTAACTAAATAACTAATATACCAACATATTTTAGAAACAGTCACCAGAATGTAAGAAACATGCCTCCTATATTTAGAGAGATAAGTACATTGTCCTCCCCCCGAAAATTTGTCGCCCTCGGCAAGCATCGGCCGCCAAATAATTTCACTCGTGAGACCATGTACTTTTCTCACTAGAATCACAAATTAAACTGTTTAAATTTTTGATTTTTAAACTATAATGTATACAAACGATTTTCTCACTAAAATAAATAGCTAGTTTAAAATTATGCTCTTTTTAATGAATTGACGATTTTAACTTATCGATTGAGCTGACAGAATTCGTTCGATTTCGTACGAGAAGAAGGCAGTCGCGATTGACTTAGCACACCATTGAAATTTTGAGAAAACCAGGAACAAATAGGGATGACCGAATATATTAGTGTTAGGTTTTTCGTCTTAGGTGTCTGAAAGTTACTGATTTCCAAAGAAACTAATAACTCTTGATATTCTGACTAATATTAATTCATATTTGTCTCATTCTACACACTACAACGATATAATCAATTCACCTTTCAGTTTCTTCCATCGCTTGTGTTAACAAAACCAATGAAGTAAATTTTCCTGATGTAATTAATATGCAAAGTTCCAAATAACAAAGATGATTTTTTCCCGTGTACCTAGACATTTTTCACATGAATGAAATTCATATTCAAAATCATACGTTTTTTCCAAATTAACTATAAAATTATCGATCAGAGCTGCAGGGAACATATTATCATTTGTCAAAATGTCCTTATAATCAAAATACGATCGATAAACGTACATTGACAAGTAAAATAAAATAAATTTAAATGGCAAAAACAAAACCGCCAAAAGGTTGTTGAACCGCCAAGCATTGTTGGAGGGGATCCCTCAGTGGTGGGAGGAAGGGGGGTCCTTGCGATGGTACGCCAAGATATTGAAAATGTGGTACGTGGTACGCGAGCTGTTATAGGTGTTTCATGACGTGGGATGTACAACAGTGTTGCCAGGCAGGATTTGGCATTTAAAATCCCCGATTTTACCCGGTTTTTCGTCAACAATCCCCGTAAGTACCAAAAAACGGGTGATTATCCGGAAAACCACCCAATGACTTTAAAAACACCCAAAACTAGGTAGTTTCCTAATATAACTAGATAAATAGCGAAATCTCACATAAAAAATCTGCACACTATAAAAATATGTCTACCTCAAATATTGTTCTCAACACCACGAAAACAAATTATTTTCTCGTCTAAAACGAACAGTGGATATTTGAAAAGCAAATCATGATTCGAAAATCCCCGGCTTTACCAGTTTTTTTTGTATTTAGGATGTCGGGTAAATCCCCGCAGCTAAAGTTTAAAATCCCCGGTTTTGCCCGATTTTTCTTAATCCTCTCGGAATCCCCGAACGGCCTTAAAAATACCCGAAAACCGGGCAAATACCCGGTTTCTGGCAACACTGAATGTCAACTAAAAATATCAAGAGTTTAAAAAAATCTACGTAGTTCGTTCTAAATACCCGGTTTTACCCGGTTTTTTATGTCTTTAGGATGCCGGGTAAATCCCCGCAGCTAAAGTCTAAAATCCCCGGTTTTACTAAATTTTTCTCAATCCTCTCAAAATCCCCGAACGGCCTCCAAAATACCCTAAAACAGGGTGTACTAGATGTACGATGTACAACGTGTGTAGGGTGACCAGATTGTTTCAAAATAAAAACGGGACACATAAAAAACTCACCCCCCAATCCCCAATTTAACACACCATACACCACACACCAAGATGTTTAATTATACGAGGGTCTCTGTGATTTACAAATTTTGTAATGGAAGAAATTAAGTATCAAACTGTTTTTGAAGCTTTTAGCCCATGAATTTTATTATCCACTTATTGAACTTATTACAGCGAACGATTGTTACAGTTTTTCTTTAAGAATACAATAAATGGCACTAGCAATCAGTAGCCAAGAAAGGTAATTTTTTGAATCGCCACATACTTATGATTAGCAATAATCAAGTCACATTTTTAAGATCTTAACAATTTATTATAAAAGAAGAAAATATTGTCTAACAATAAATTATGTAGGTGATGTATATAAAATAGTAGAATCAAAAAAGTATCATGATTATCTTAAACTTTAAGTTCTTATCGTTAATTGTTGTTATTATAGTAGGTGGCGTAAAACTAAAATCTTGTTTAGCATTTGGTAAAAGTTCGTAATATTCTTTTATAACCGTAAGTATTGTCAGACGCCTCTAAATTTTGAAATAATTTAAAAATAAAATGTTAGGTATGCTTTTTTATAAATAGCCTACTTTAAAAAAAAAAAAACGGGACATTTTGACGTCCCGACAAAGTTTTTCGGGACAACGAAACGCAACGTGAAAAAACGGGACTTTTCCGTTTTTACGGGACGTCTGGTCACCCTAAACGTGTGGGGCACGACCGGGAAATGTCCTTGAGGATGTCACCCATTGACAGCCAGGAGTAGGACTCGGGATCGATCTGCCGCTGTAGTGACGTCACGGCCCGGCCCCCGACAGGACACCCACCGCCCACCGCCGCCGCCGCCGCCGCCGCCGCCTCGGTCGATACGCCATTTAGGCCATACCCACCGAAAATAGACCCAGGGCCCATTCATCCAATCGATTTTGTTATAGGAATGTGCCATGTTCGATATTTTGTGATAGTTGTAAAGAAATATTAGTTGAAAACCCCCTAATATCAATTTTGTCTCTTTTTGACAATAGATTTTGTTCTAGGAATGTGCCAAATTAAATATTTTGTGATAGTACGTTGCAACCCTATATTAGTTGAAAAACCTAATGTATCTGTACCCACCGAAAATAGATCCGAGGCCCATTCATCCTATCGATTTTGTTCTAGGAATGTGCCAAATTAGATATTTTGTGATAGTTGCAAAGAAATATTAGTTGAAAAACCTCATGTATCTGTACCCACCGAAAATAGATCCGAGGCCCATTCATCCTATCGATTTTGTTCTAGGAATGTGCCAAATTAGATATTTTGTGATAGTTGCAAAGAAATATTAGTTGAAAAACCTAATGTATCTGTAGCCACCGAAAATAGATCCGAGGGCCATTCATCCAATCGATTTTGTTCTAGGAATGTGCCATGTTGGATATTTTGTGATAGTTACAAAGAAATATTAGTTGAAAACCCTAATGTATCTGTAACCACCTAAAATAGATCCGAGCCTCATCCGTAGAATCGTTTTAGTTATACTAATGCCATATTATTTTGAGATAGTTATGAAGAAATATTAGTTGAAAACCCTCATGTATCTGTACCCATCGAAAATAGATCCGAGGGTCATTCATCCAATCGATTTTGTTCTAGGAATCTGCCATTTTATATATTATTTTGTCATAGTTATAAAGAAATATTAGTTGAAAAACCTAATGTATCTGTACCCACCGAAAATATATCCGAGGCCCACTCATCCAATCGATTACTTACCTATCGGAAACTTACTTCTCGCCCGTCTTTTTTCATTCTGTCTATTCCTCTCCCAAGTCCCTATCTTGCGACATCACTTGGCTTCCCTTTCCATTTCCTTTCTATTTTTCCTTAATCTTGTCTCTTGAGGGCATTACTTTCTTATTTTGTTTATTTATTCCTAATCTTAAATCATTAATTTTATCTCCTTCTTAACCTTTCCTCTCTCTCCCTCATCTTACGTAGATCGCCCTGCTTACTACTCCCATTCAGCAGGGGCTCCGTAGATGTAGATAAAACCGTAATTTAACTGATGAATTGCAAATAATTAGAAAGCTATAACTTAACGGACAATTCCATGCAGATCAGGGCTCCTTCTCGCCCGTCTCAAAAATAAGGGCCGATCGCGAAAGTCGGAATGTTAAATTATTGACTGTTAATTCCGACCTATGTTAGCCTGAACGTTGGACCGCCGTACAAAATTTAAACAAAATACTAGTTTTACAAAAGAAGGCTTATAGAATAATTTGAAATTAAAACCATGTGACTCTGTAAAAAAGAACTTTCGTACATTTGGCATTCTGACCGTTTTTGCACACTACATATTTGAAATCAGTCTGCATAAAAAAAAATTGCTGAGCATGCCTACCTTGGGATCTACACATAGTTATTCAACAAGAAATAGAAACAAATTATCTTTTGACATACATAACCTAAAACTTTTTGAGAAAAACCATCTTTTTCCCAATAAAATAACAGATTTAAAAGACTTTCCTAAATTTAAAAAAACAGAGAAACATTTATACTCTTTTTAAAAATGTTTTGAGTAGGAAGGGACTATGATCTTTGATAATATAATATCTTAGATTTCTATTTTTAAGTTAGATTTAGCTTTGGCGTAGAAATGATGCCATTCATGTACAATTTATTGTACGAATGAATAAAGAGATACTGCATTGACTATTGACCATAGGATAGGGGGCTACAATACAAATAGCTGTGTGGAACCCGCCAACTGTATATATGAGGTGAGAATCGAGTGAAATGCGGTGCTTTACCGGAGTCACGTAATACTAACTAAACAGTGTCGCATTATTTATGATAGTAAATGTCAGCAGCGATTATCTAGATACTCATTTTTTACTTATCACATATTAAGAACTGATCGCCGTAAATATTATTTCAGTTCTTCGTATTTAATGTAATAGAATAATAATCCAACAAAAGACCAGTAAAATTATCCAGTAAAAAATCCAGTAAATTATCCAGTCCATTTGCAGTAAAATTATTGGCCCGTAAACATCCAGGAGTTAAATGTCACTGTCGATTCGAATAGAGCATCCAGATAAGTTTAGAAAAACTGAAAACGCGCCAAAGTAAATAACCGGCCAAAATATTTTCCTGCATGGTTAACTGACGCATCCTTTGGACGTTTTTAATAGAACGTGTTTGAAATAAAGTATTGTAAAATTAAAAATGTTTATTCGATATTAAGTTCTATTATGATGTGCGTATGTGCGTCTGTTTTAGAACAAAAAAATTCAATGCGTTTGCACGCGCTCATCAGCTGTTTTGCAGGGCCGTCACGTTAAACTTGGGGGCTGGTGGGGGCCCCCCATATCTTACTCAAGCGTGTGCGTGCGCGCGTAATATCATAAAACCAATTTTAGTTTTATTTACAATTTTTATGACCGTAAGTATTTAGTCAGTTCTATAGCTATTGCTCTACAGCTTTGTTTGCCGCGATAAAACCTATGTTCGGAGATCATTATACAGCCTAACCGAGAGTCGTTATTGCCGTTACTGTCGTAATACGACCGAGAAATCAGCCAACCGCTATAAAACCAAAATCAAGGTTTCACATATGAAATTCCTGACTTTATTGCCTTTACTGACAATTTCAAAACATTCCTAACCAATGAAATCGGCCATTTTGCTTCCTAAAACGAATTCTTGAACACAATCTTTTAAAAATACAATATTATTTGACGGCCGCAATGCGATCAAGAGATTTGGAGGACCGTGGAAACACTGAGGTGCCCCGGTTGCCCTGGTTGTCGTTACGGCCCTGCTGTTTTGGAATTTAAATTTGAACTTTCATATTAATTTCTCGAATCTTCTTTAGCGAATCTTCAGTGAACATCGGCGCATCTTTAGTGTGTCGGTGGCGCAGTTGGTAGCGCACTCGGCCCCGGTACTGTGGCGGCAGCGTCGCAGGATCGAGTCCCGATGATGCCGCATACTTTTAGCAGTACTGTTCATCCTTGAACTGTACCGGCTCACTCCTTGGGTTTGCTTGATAACTTCCACGCACAGGCCTGAGGCCCACGTGGGGGGGGGGACAAATGCAAGGTAAAAAGAGGAAAAAAACATCTCGAGCTTAACAAACCTAACCTTATAAGTTCGAACTGAAGCTTGGACTAAAAACTAAACAATTCTCGATTAAGTAATTTCGAAGTGTTTAATTCATTGAACGGTATTCAAACGGTTTTTTAGTGGAAAGCTGAGACCAAAGCATTTGAATTTCATTCCGTGATATTTGTGCCCCAAAGACAAAATTACTTCGTCTAACTATTTCTAGTTTTGATGAATCCACCATTGCCATCATCGGAGGTTGAAATCGATGCGCGTCCCACAGAAAACCAATAGTGGCACTGTAATGAGATTTCGCTCGGCTGAAGCGAGCTTTCCGAGCGTGTTTTATTTTTTCACTGTGTTTTATTTTTTGTTATTTTTCACTGTGTTCATCAGTAGACTGTTTTTCTCGTGAAACCACGTATAAACACACTCATAAGCGTATCTACTCATGTCTCTACCCAGTTACATTTCCGACCTACTTTCAGATACGAAAAAGTGTTGTCCATTAGGTAAATTAATCTTTGAAAATCAAAGGAATAGTTTTGGATGCTTCTAGGCGCTTAAATATCATACAATTTTAAAGCATAAATTCGTCAGACACACCATATTATTTTGTTAAAACAGTTTTTTGGCCGTTCCGCATGGGTGGATTCGGTCTAACAAATATGGTAGCTTTGGAGATGCGAACTAATCGCAAGTAAGGAATATTTTATTTCCAAAACTACAAATAAAACCACGCGTAGTTAAAAGGGTTAATTTATCATCCTCGTCAGAGAAAAAAATTTTCCAAGTTGAATTACTATTTTTAACTTGCAAATCGGCTTATCAAAGTTAATTTAAAATTTTTCAAAATTATAGAGAGTTTTTTATTCCAAATAATACTTTCCAACCCTTAGATTTCAAAAATTTGAATTTAATATAATTTGCATACAAAACACCGTGTGGGAATATTCGTCGGCAGAGCAGTGTTCAGTGTTACTCGATCTGACCTTCCTATTGAGTTAAACCCTTTCTCACGGGTTATAGAACTTAATTTTTTCTCTTGGTATCCACAAAAAAATGGGTTTACATCGTTAAAGGTAATCAAATATTTTTTCTTTATGGTTTTATGTTTATAAAAATATGGCAAAATTAATAAAAGTTCTTGAAACTACCATTGCGGAGCTAAAAAATATCATTGTAACCTCCTAACTTACCCCTAATCTGTCCCCTAGCCTGCCCCCTAGCATCCTCCTAACCTTTTCCATAACCTGCCCCCTAGCCTACCCTCTAGCCTGCCCCCTAACCTGCCCCCTAGCCTACCCTCTAACCTGTCCACTAGCCTGCCCCCTAGCCTCCCCTAACCTTTTCCCTATCCTGCCCTCTAGCCTGCCCCCTATCTGCCCCCTAGCCTACCTCCTATCCTGCCCTCTAGCCTGCCCCCTAGCCTCCCCCTAACCTTTCCCCTATCCTGCCCTCTAGCCTGCCCCCAAGCACCTACAATATACATCCGTCCATGGCGACCCTGGGCAAACAACAGACTTTTGCAAAGACTTGTACATCGAGTCAAAAAATGTAGTCATTAGACTAATGTTAATTTTAGCATTTGGCTCGCGAACGGCCGGGGACACGGGACACGTCATCCAGCGCGACCTGTACAGCTGATAGTCGTCGGAAGGTCACACGGCGTGGCGGCCGCGTTGTCGACTCGCTGCTCGCTGTACTACATTGACATTGTGGCAGTGTTGCCAGATATATTTTCACTAATTCCCCACAGGTGCCACCGGAAATTCCCCACATAGGGAAAGACAAATCCCCAAATTTTCCCACTTTAATCATATTTATAAAAATACTCCACTTTAAGGCAAAAATGTACCGAATTCCAATTTAATAAAATGCTAAAACACAAAATTTATTCTAAAACACTAAGTTAATTCCTTTTAAAGCTGTTCAATTACAGGAGGTGCTTAAGGAACCAGAACGAAACCTCATGCACAAACTTCTACCCACAACAATGGACCTTAAACACAGAAATAATTTCTATCAACTTATGAAATATAGGATTACGCATTCTTATATAAATACCAGTCATATACCATGATTCCCGGAGCGATTTTCGCCGCTTTCTTCACTGCTAAATCGCTTTCTTCCTAGGAAAATCGCTAAAATTCAAAACATCGCCACTTGATTCACCACAAAGCGGAAATCCCCAACAATTCCCCACCGACCATTTATTTCTCTCGGCTGAAAATCGCCATTGTGGGGAAAAATCCCCACATCTGGCAACACTGCGTGGCCTCTCTTATCACTCTTAACACCTTTTTATAGACCTAGATATTGAAAAGATAAACGTGTCATGATTTGAAGGCATATTTCAATTCAAAAATGATCTTAATTCGCTCGGTTTTTTAGTATATTGGTTTTTTTCATAAAATAAAACATTGTTTTAATAATAAAAAATAGTTCGGTTTTACTAATTCGATTTTTTTCTTATCCGTAATGTCGTGGAGATAATAAAGTTTATGTACTGTAGAAAATTTACCATGAAAGTCGGGTGTGAAGTGTAAAACCAAATATGTCATTAAACATTTTAAAAAAATGTCTTCAATAAATAATAGATCGCGTCAATAAGTATTATTATTAAAATACAGCATATGATAGAACTGGTCTTCCAAAATTGTGAGAAATCTCCTTTATCTGCAACAAATATTTAAACTCGTGTAGTGAATTCAATATTTTAATTTTTACCCCAGTGCGAAGTTTTTTTTCAGCTTCAATGTTCTATTTTTATAAACTAAACCCTCTCTTCATGTTCCTCAACTTGCATATCTGGCTCTAATCTTTCCTTTTAAAATTTAAATTTAATAGCTCGCATTTTCATGAACACAAACGGTGATAATGAATACTTCTTAAAGGTCGAGGAGCTACGGCTAAATTTAATTTAAAGCCGTTTCGCTCTTTTTGTAATATTGTTTTGAGTAAACCTTCTTCTTCACCATTGTGTAATTTATTAGTTTCGGACAACTTTAATCATAAATTACTAACGAGTTTATTTCAATCGTTTTTTAACAATTGGCTCAAACCACTGTTTCTCGAATTAGTCTTCCTAAGATTTAATTCTGCTGCACGTAGTTTTGCTTCAACGACAGATTTATGCCAAAGTCTAATTCTTTGTTAATAAAAAAAGTACTTGGTGGACAGAGCCTTGCTCGGTATTTTTTATGTTTATCAGTTCATCTAATTACTGTCAAATATTTCAGCGCCATAAAATTTACAAACAAAAATCTTTTTTTACTCTATGCAATATTATTTATGCCACACACTGTATTCTCCCTAGATGGCTGTAGTATGCAAACACAAACAGCTGTTATGATTACTTAATTTGTTTACACTTTCCTTGTTTATTTTGTCGTTATTACGGCACCTCATAAGGCCAATGTTAAAATTTTACAACTTTAAAATTCGTTTTATTGCGTTATTAGATTTTCTCTGGCCGAGTTATCTGCATAGAACACGTTTTTTAGTCGTAAATTACTTATTTCCTGACTTTGAAGGAAATCCTCGGAGCCATTTTAGAGATAATTGTGCAAACAAGTTATCAAACAAGCAAACAAGCAAGCAAGCAAACACGGACGATAATTGCTCATGTAAGAGTATGATTATAGGATAGTACCAGTTCAGTTGATCAGAAAATCTAGCACATTGACGCGATTATGAGTCGCTAATAATTAAAAGCTGTTGACTCAAGTGGGCGACAGACGCAGCGCTGAGCGGCAGTGACCTACACTACGAGATGCTGTAGTGTGCACTAGTCACTTGACGCTTGACGGCAACTGTAGTGATGGGAACATCAGCTACTTTTCATTATCGATTAGTTTCAAACATCGACTAGTCTAGTCGTTCACACTAGTCGATTTGTCCCTTTATCAAACATCGACTAGTCTGGTCGATCGAACTAGTCGATCGAGCAAAAACCGCTAAAAATACTAAAAAATAGACTAGACGACTAGGTGACCAACTAGTCGAAAAACCACTTGTCCACCACCCCATCACTAGGCAACTGACGCTTAAGTAATACGCCAGGAGCTTAATTTAATACGCTTTCCCAGCGACTTTGGATGTGCGGATTTTAAAAAGTTAAAAAAATTTTATTTAACGAACTAAAGAAAGGTTTTCTTGTTAAATGTAGGGAGGACGGAGGATACTAAATTAGTATGTTTGATCAAAAAGCTTTTTATAGCAAAAAATAAGGTGTTTCCTTGATATGCTCAATCAAATCTTTTGTGAGCTAATTAAAATAAATAAATAAATAATAAATGATCAGCTAATTTATTATTATGTGCCGATTAATCTATATATTCAACATGGTTTCCGTTGCGATGTCTAGCTTAAATTGTTAATTTTTGTTTTATTTGTGCCTAGATTGACCGATATACAGTTTGAACTATTTTCTCCGAAAATTGTTTTCATTATTAGGTTTATTTTTACTATGTCACCATTTTATATAGTTGAAACTCGCTAAAAACTATTAATTTATAGAGTTTTCAGGTACAGCTTTAAACACTTAAAACTAGAAAAAATTAACTAATGTTAATTTTAAGTTATCTAAAAACTAAAATTTGAATGATATAAGTTTTTATTAATAAATGATTATATTGGTACAATTTTAAGAATTTCCTAGTTGGTTTTCCAATTTTTCAATGGATTTAATAGAAATACAACATTTTGATTTTACCCTAAAATTACCCGAAAAATGTTATCACCCTAAAATTACCCTAAAGCGGTTGAAATTATCCTAGAAAAGGGTAACTACCCTAGAAGTGGAGACACTGAGTATACTCCCCCTCCAGAATCGCCGTATCGGCCGTATGATGACGTGACGTGTATGTACAGCAGCTTCTGTTGTCACTCGGCGTCAGCGTCTGCCCATTGACTTATCTTTCACTTGGACCGTTCTGCGATATCCTCACTTTCACTTATCTTGACCCGACCCTCCTCAGCGTTGTTATCTGAGCTGCCGACAAATTGATTGTGATAACAAGGTCACGAGTCAACAGTCGGTTTGTAGCCTATTTCACGCCTAGCCGACTTCTATGAATCGGTTTATACCGTTCGGACCAATTACGATGCCAATTAATTACTGTGGCCTATTTTTTAGGTTATGAGATTAATTGGTGCGGTTGTTGTGCTCGGTTGGATTATAAGTTGCAAATTTTAAGCGACTATAACTATTGATCGAGTACGTAATCTGAACGTTTATTTTATGAATTTTTAATGATTTAATTAAACGATGATATCGTGTCAGTAAAATAGATATTTTTCAGCCGGGTCGCCATGGGCGGATTTATATAGGTGCTTTGGGTATCCCAGTTAATATTATTACAATATTAACGGTGTCAGGAAACTGACACATACTTTCTCCCTTAAAGTAATTTAAAACCAAAAAACTTACATAATAAAATAAAACAAATAATCAGTAAATTATTTTTCAAATACATGCCAAATTGTATCAAAATTGGTTAGCAATTAGAGATATCGGTTTTTGAATATTACATAAGAATAACATTGGGCAACGAACTGCGTTTACCGCGAAACGAAAATAACAATTGCACCCCAACTAGTTGAAGTAGACTAATAATTCAAAATACTGGATTATTTAATTTTTCAAGCCAAATTTAATGGTTGCAAGTATATTCTCATTAGATGTTACAGATTTTGTGAAATTAAATAAATATGAATTTTTAAATACATAAACTCCCATAACTTCTGAACTTGAATTTTTACCGCTATGCGGGTGGTGTCATTTTGTTTGTCATCTTGGCTAAAAACTATGAAATTTTTATCAAAATCGTTAAAGTCGTTTTTGAAAAATTTGGATATTTGTCTTTTTTTATGGGGTTTTATAGTGTAAATGCCCTTAAAAATAAAAAATTAAAAAATGAAAAAATGCCTGGAGATATAATGGTTTTATGCATGCCAAATTTCATGAAAATCGGACAACTGATGTCGCCTCTAGCTTTGTTTACATACTCACACACGGACGGACGGACGGACAGACACCACTCCGAAAACCACTTTTTTTGGATTCAAGGAACACTAAAACGAATATATCATTTAAAAACTCAAATTCGAAAATGTTTACGAAAACAATACTTTCTCCTTATACTATGTATAGGGGGGGGGGGGGGAGTAAAAGTTTCAACTCTTAAGGTATCTGTATTTGCCATCCTCTTTTAACTCACAATTCGCTTTGCTCTGGTGAGCCATAAGGAAACATATCCGAGTTATCTTTAGAAATTACAAAATGTGTAGTTACATGCCTCGTAAGAAAATCGAGTCAAAAGAAATGGTTCACTCGAGAACCCCTTCGATTGATACAGTATTACAAATAATATAAAAAATCAAGATTGAAGAAGGCACAAGGTAACTTGACGTGGATGTAGAAGCCAACTAGACATACCTTTCTCAACAATGGTGTTCGTGCCGCTATTAAATGGCGTATTGTATAGTTAGCGGGGAACCTCTGTTTATGAACTGAGTTCGCTGTTCGCTGGATATAAAATTAAATAGTATATTACGTTACTAGTCACTACTAGCCCAAAAATCACGTTTGAGCAAGAGATTTTTGCAAAACTAGGTTGACACGTAATTTTGGGATGTCCCTTACGGAACCAGCCTTTTGTTAATTTTTTCAAAGAACATAAAATCTTTACGATAAATCCAAAATATATAATATAGAATGATGAATAAGTTTTAAAATAAAAGTACATTTTAGCTTGTAAAACCAGTTTAAATATTTTTTTATCTATGAAGTACCGTAGTCTTAAACATAGTTAAACTGTCCCGTACGGAACTTGGAAAGGCTGAAATTAATTTCATTTTCCCCTTAATAGCATGGGCAAACCGTACAGATGTTTTTCGATCAATTATATATTTTGTTAGTTATGGCTGGTTCCAATTCGTTTAGGAATGCGGTAAGTCGACAAATAAAACCTTTGTTTTCACTTGAAAAGAACGGACTTGAAAAGTCGAAATAAAATAGGCTACTTTTGAAACATTGAGCTTACGTCGGATGTATTCAGTTAGGTTTTTTCGTTGTATCTCGGTTTACTTCAGTTCGTCTGACCGCAACGCTGCAACGTCGCGCGTCGTGTCGTCTAGAGTGACACATTCTCAGTGCCGGCATGACATCAGCAACTTTTCAGATTAGGTTGCATCTTAGTGCAGGGGGACAATAAAACCGCTACTAAAGTAAAACCACATGATGAAAAGGTCGGTCATGCCCCCGAACGTTCTCGTTCTCGAATATACTAATATAAAATTATTAATATTTAAGTGAGTACCTTGTCTTTGAAAACCTCGCTGAGTAGCATTTGCAGGTGGAAATATAGTTACTTGTGCATCTAGGGACTAAAGTGCAACTTTTTCTCCCTGAGGGAAAGATGGCGTAGCCGAAGGCGACAATTTTCCCGAGGGAGAAGAAGTAATTTAGTCCCTTGATGCTCACAAATTTTTTCCTTCACCTACACCATTAACAATAGGTATTTAGGCAATATATACAACCATTTAAACGCTATTTTTCTACAATCTATCAATACAAAAATACTTCTAAAAACTTGTTGGTTAGAAACAATCATATTTAAAACGTTCGGCATATTGGCAACAACAAACTCCAGATCATGTGTTTAATTCAGTTTTGCCAACTTAATTTGTAAAAAAAATATTACCTGGCTATTTAATGCATACGGCTTTCTGTTCTTAAGTTGAAACACTAAAGTTCTTAAAGTAAATTTAGAGAGCAAATGAAAATCGACAGTGTTGCCATATTTTCTCACTGTCCATCGCGGCGTTGCCGGGATTTATTCCCATATATTTTTTATGAGATTACTTTTAGTCCCTTTGTAGAAAAAGTAAGAAAGTCCCATGGAGTATAAACTACTTTAGTTTTCTATTCCTTAGATTTAAAATCAAGTATAGATAGTACGTGGAGGAACAAAATCTTTTCATCGTATGTAGATAGTAGTTTAAGACTAAACAATAGCTTAAGAAGTTGAAAAATCACTATGAAATCAATCGGTAGTCGATGGTCTAGTCTAGATTGTTGAGTGATGTAGAACAGCCGCCGCCGCCGACGACGAAGCGCGAAGGACGTTTGGAAGGGAGGCCCTAATTACAGAGCATTGTATGCAGTAATGACATAGTCGGTTACATAAGAGAGGCGGTCGCGGAGCGTCGATCCGCTCTAGGCTCCCGGGCCCCCAGATCGGTTCTGTGGCCCCTCAGAACCTCTGGAATCCCCCGGTGAAGACATTGTTCGTCACAGGGCTCCCGCGGGCCCCCAGATCGGTTCTGTGGCCCCTCAGAACCTCTGGAATCCCCAGGTGAAGCCATTGTTCGTCACTGGGCCCCCAGATCGGTTCTGTGGCCCCTCGGAACTTCTGGAATCCCCAGGTAAAGACATTGTTCGTCACTGAGCTCCATGGGCCCCCAGATCGGTTCTGGGGCCCCTCAGAACGTCTGGAATCCCCAGGTGAAGACATTGTTCGTCACAGGGCTCCCAGATCGGTTCTGTGTGGCCCCTCAGAACTGCTGGAATCCCCAGGTGAAGACATTGTTCGTCACTGGGCTCCATGGGCCCCCAGATCGGTTCTGTGGCCCCTCAGAACGTCTGGAATCCCCAGGTGAAGACATTGTTCATCACAGGGCTCCATGGGCCCCCAGATCGGTTCTGTGGCCCCTCAGAACGTCTGGAATCCCCAGGTGAAGACATTGTTCGTCACTGGGCTCCCAGATCGGTTCTGTGGCCCCTCAGAACTGCTGGAATCCCCAGGTGAAGACATTGTTCGTCACTGGGCTCCATGGGCCCCCAGATCGGTCGTGTGGCCCCTCAGAACGTCTGGAATCCCCAGGTGAAGACATTGTTCATCACAGGGTTCCATGGGCCCCCAGATCGGTTCTGTGGCCCCTCAGAACGTCTGGAATCCCCAGGTGAAGACATTGTTCGTCACAGGGCTCCCAGATCGGTTCTGTGTGGCCCCTCAGAACTGCTGGAATCCCCAGGTGAAGACATTGTTCGTCACTGGGCTTCATGGGCCCCCAGATCGGTTATGTGGCCCCTCATAACGTCTGGAATCCCCAGGTGAAGACATTGTTCGTCACCGGGCTCCATGGGCCCCCAGATCGGTTCTGTGGCCCCTCAGAACGTCTGGAATCCCCAGGTGAAGACATTGTTCGTCACTGGGCTTCATGGGCCCCCAGATCGGTTATGTGGCCCCTCATAACGTCTGGAATCCCCAGGTGAAGACATTGTTCGTCACCGGGCTCCATGGGCCCCCAGATCGGTTCTATGGCCCCTCAGAACGTCTGGAATCCTCAGGTGAAGACATTGTTCGTCACAGGGCTCCCAGATCGGTTCTGTGGCCCCTCAGAACTGCTGGAATCCCCAGGTGAAGACATTGTTCGTCACTGGGCTCCATGGGCCCCCAGATCGGTTCTGTGGCCCCTCAGAACTGCTGGAATCCCCAGGTGAAGACATTGTTCGTCACTGGGCTCCATGGGCTCCCAGATCGGTTCTGTGGCCCCTCAGAACTGCTGGAATCCCCAGGTGAAGACATTGTTCGTCACTGGGCTCCATGGGCCCCCAGATCGGTCGTGTGGCCCCTCAGAACGTCTGGAATCCCCAGGTGAAGACATTGTTCATCACAGGGTTCCATGGGCCCCCAGATCGGTTCTGTGGCCCCTCAGAACGTCTGGAATCCCCAGGTGAAGACATTGTTCGTCACAGGGCTCCCAGATCGGTTCTGTGTGGCCCCTCAGAACTGCTGGAATCCCCAGGTGAAGACATTGTTCGTCACTGGGCTCCATGGGCCCCCAGATCGGTTCTGTGGCCTCTCAGAACTCCTGGAATCCCCAGGTGAAGACATTGTTCGTCACTGGGCTCCATGGGCCCCCAGATCGGTTCTGGGGCCCCTCATAACGTCTGGAATCCCCAGGTGAAGACATTGTTCGTCACTGGGCTTCATGGGCCCCCAGATCGGTTATGTGGCCCCTCATAACGTCTGGAATCCCCAGGTGAAGACATTGTTCGTCACTGGGCTTCATGGGCCCCCAGATCGGTTATGTGGCCCCTCATAACGTCTGGAATCCCCAGGTGAAGACATTGTTCGTCACTGGGCTTCATGGGCCCCCAAATCGGTTATGTGGCCCCTCATAACGTCTGGAATCCCCAGGTGAAGCCATTGTTCGTCACAGGGCTCCCGGACCCCCAGGTCGATTTTGTGGCCCCGTAACTCAAGTATAGGCCTACTTCACTCATGTAAAAACAAGTTTCAAGATTAAATTTGAGTTTGAACAAATATGTTACAACAATTGTCCAACACGTCAAAATGAACTGGACACATAGTGTGAAACCGGTAGTTACAGCATATGTCAAATGAACGTTGGACACTACATGTGAAGTGCCCGGTTTCGTTGGGCACATGATGTGATTTTAGTCGAAATAATCTGGTTGCAATATGTGCCCAGGCGCGCTGGACACTTCATGAAGTGCCCGGGCAGCGTTGGGCATTTCATGAAGTGCACAAATACAGCGAGTGGCTATGCGATGGTTGCAACACTCTGCAAGTTGTTACATTGTTGAAAAAACTTGAAAACAACCTGAACAAAAATGAAGCACAAATAACGGTGGTTCTTTGATTGTCTATTCAAATATGCATGGGCGTTGCATGCAAAGCTTCATTGATTCAACTGATGTCTTTCGCAAACATTGTCCCAACAGTCAACTGGTCTAAAAATACTTCCACCTTCAAAGCAATATGCTTATAAAATTAAATGTTTTTTACTCAATTTTAGATGACATTAAATGATAAATAAAATCTAGTTTTAGTAGTAATTAGTTCCTTGAAATTACATTTTAACTTATTATTTTTGTAAAATCAGTTCTGATCCAGTTGAAAAAGTAATCCCACCAAACCATCAACAAACCATCGCTCTAACTTCTACGCGTTTTCCATTATGACCTTTACGAATAAATGGTATCAGGCATCTGACTTCCCTTTTTCCCATTTATAGATTTCATAATTTTATTACTTTCAATTTTGAACCGGGTTTTTTGCAGTTAAACAGGTGGTTTCATTTAATTAGGTGCCCAAAAGGTTTGTACGCTTCTACATAAATATGTCGTGGAAGTATTTTTTTAGATTTTTCATTAATTTTGAGGGTTTTATGGGGGTAAACATATTTTTAAAGATAAAAAAGCATGCTTGAAAGTATTCCTTTTTTTAAACTGCTGTAAAAAAGTAATTAAATAACCAAAAATTTATTTTTTTTAATTCATGGAGCACTAAAGCGAATATGTTCACTAAAACTCAAAATCGGAAATTTTTACGATAACTGTACTTTTTTCATATACTATGGATAGGGGAGAGAATGTAAAAATATTTCATATGAATCCAGAAATCAGTGTTTATGCGAAAAAAAATAGCTCTTAGACCCTGGGGATTATATTATTATTTCTGTCTTACATACCACGTTCAAAGTCAACTCCCAGACAAACGGGCTTAAAATAAGAAATTTGCTTCTCAACATACTGTTTTAGCGAATTTCCCCCATAGGGAAGAAGCTATTATCCTAGGTCTCATGGTAAGACCTAAGCCCAGGACCACTATAACTTTTCGTTTTGGTGCCCCCAGAAGTCAAAAACACTATTCGTTCAAATTTCTAGATATATATATATATATCTATGTGTCTGTAAGCACGATAGCGCTCGCAAAAATGGTCCGATTGGAATGAAATTTGGCACAGACGTGTAAAGTAGTTATTATTCGGACGAGTTCGAAAACCAGCCGGATCGGACCATCGCAAAGGGGGGTAGGGGGGGATAAACCCCCAAAAATGGGTTTTTTTAAAGTTTTTTATATAGAAAAATAAAAATAATCCAATTTTTGTTGGCACCATTGAATTCAGCTAAAAAAAACAAACAATTTAGTATTTTGAATCATTGCTCTATGTCCATTGGTTACCGAGATACTGTAAGTGGTAAACACAGTACGTTGTTCCAATTTTAACCTTATGGGAAATAAGTAAAATTCTATATCTTGGTTATTTATCAACATATCCTGATAAAACATGGTAAATAGCTTCTTTTAGTTCAGATCTACTACATAATGAGTTAAAACCATCCAGTTTTAATATACCTGTAGCAGCAAACCTGCATACTCATTTCCCATGTTATTCTTATGGAGCTTACCAAAACATGTCAAATCTCGCTATGTAGGATTGAAATATGTTGTTTTTCACTTGAAATTCGCTGAGTATACAGGTCTGCTGCAACGGCGGTATTTACTTCTTAGCCTACTCTTTTATTTAAAAAGGTATGAACTAAGGAAAAACTTGTAATTTAATTTATTTTTTGTGATCACTTTTTAAAACTTTGTAAAAACTACTTCGCCCCCTAAATGTAATTTAGATGATTTTAAAATGTCGAACAAAATTGATTTTTGTATCGTTTGAACCGATCAAATTAGAAAATATTTAGAGAACAGGTGTCAAGCCAAAATCAACAATGGAATTGTTTTTTGGCTTATACTCAGCTGATATTCTAATACAGAAAACATTCCGGGGTTTTTTATCACGTGCAGCCGAATAAATACTCTAGTCGGAAAGGGTGTAGATCTAACAAATAATCAGCTGTTTTGCACTCTTAAATGACCCCCATATATTGAAATCCGATAAATGTTTTCCATTTACTCGACAGTTTGTCACGTCTTGGCAGTATGACACGATAAAAATAATGTCGATTATAACATTATGTCGATAATAATCGAATTTGAACCAAACGATAAAAATTGTTTGGTTCAAATAATGTCGATTCCGATATAACGACTGACCTGTAAATATACCACTTATGGTGCACTGTTTACAATACTCGACTCGACTCGAAGTTTTTAAATACTCGAAGTTCGAGTCGAGTAGTTACTCCCATCGTTTACTCGGGATTGATACGTACGGTAGCATTTTACGGCCGACTTTCACTCAGTCAACACCAGACATAAACAGTCACCATCAAACTTTTGTTATTTAACTTGAAATAAAGTGGTTTTCAAGTTATAAATTCAGTTTTTAATGTTTCCATTCTGTAATTTGAGATATTTTCTTAATTATGCTCAATTAGACTGATTTAACGTTTATTTTTTAACCTATAAAAATATGTTACAAGAACTCTTTTTTAAAGCAAATAAGCGCAGATATATCTTGGGTTTAACCACCTAAGGCTGAAAGTTTAATAAAATATCGAGTAATGATATAAAGTTATGTTAAAGGTGGCCTCAATTCTCGTTTCATTTAATTTGAAAACAGGTTTGCTTTTAACTCATATTGAGAAACTTCCCAGTTTAATAACTGAAAAATATTTAATTTTTGTGATCAATTATAAGTGTGATATCCATTAACTTCTACTACTCAAAATACTCGACTCGAAAAAACTCGAATTTCGGGAGTATTTTTTAAACCTCCACTCGACTTAAAAAACACTCGCACACCCTTAGTACCTATCCTATATAAATACTCGTGAGAATTTTATTTCCCTTATGGGTAACTTCTCTTGTTTTAACACTCTCACTCACATTAACAACTTAAATTATAATATCAGCCTTAACTATCCCTAGAGATATTATGTCTGTTATTGGATGTCAATTCAGAAACATGTACACAGCAGTGCTAGAAGAAACCTTTTCTGAATTTATCGAATATAATAAAAAAAGTAATAGAAAAACAACTCGCGAATCTTAATTTTACAGGTTTCAACATATTAAAATATGCGATTCCCATAAGAATGATGTTATTACACATATTTATGACGGTTACAAATCCAGGCGGTCCGAACTTTCAATGCGAAATTTGATGTATGATTTACAGCTCAATGATAAACTTATCTAGACGTTGGAGTTTTGATACGACGAAACACTCCACTCTAAACCCAGCTTAGCCTATCTCCGACTAGATTCACAGGTATAATTCATTCTCTGTGAAGTCTTCCCGCCTTATCACCTTATCCTAAATAATATCTTCTTGAGATGATTCGCCCCAATAAAAAATTATATGGATCGCAAAATGTTAATCCTGACCATTGACATAGTATATTATCGGTGCATAATTGTATAACACGCAATCGGTGATATTATCCTCTAACATTTGTAGAAGCCTGAATTTAAATCATAATTACAACCAGGCTACAATTCGTTTTGTTATTTATAGTAGAACCATCGGTTATCATCCGAATGAACACTTCATCATGGAACACTGAATAATAAAGACGTCAGGTCAAAACGGAACACATAATCAGATATGTGACAATAAAATATGCAAAATAATTATAGAAATATTGATTTGAATCAATATTTCAATCAATATTTGATTTGTTTCCCCTCCAACATTGCTCTGTTTAAACATAAGTTAAAGAAAGTCGTATGCAAAACGCGAAAAGATTTATTTACTCGGTCAAATTATATTGGAACTAAAAGTAAAACTTTGCTTGGAAAGATGTGAAATATAACACACAATCAAATACCCCCGTTGCAGCAGACCTGCATACTCAGCGAATTTCAGATGCAACACAACAAATGGTATTTCAATCCAACTTAGCGAGATTTTACATGTTTTGTAATCTCCATTAGAATAACATGGGGAATGATTATGCAGGTTTGCTGCAACAGGTATGTTAAAACTGGTTGGTTTTAATTCATTATTTAGTAGATCTTAACTAGAAGAAGCCATATACCAAGTTTTGTCAAGAAATGTTAAAAAATAAGTAAGATATAGAATTTTTTTATTTCCCATGAGGATAACATGGGGAATGATTATGCAGGTTTGCTGCTACTAAAAATTGAAATTTCGGGGATTTTAGACTAAAATACATTAGATAAAGCCACAAACCAAGTTTTATCCAGATATGTTGAGAAATAAGCGAGATATAGAATTTTACTTATTCCCCATAAGGTTAACATTGGGACAACGTACTGTGTTTACCACTTTCAATATCTCGGTAACCAATGGACATAGAGCAATGATTGAAAACACTAAATTGTTTGATTTTTTTGAGCTGAATTCAATGGTGCCAACGAAGATTCGATAAATTTTATTTTTATATGTAAAAAACCCAAAAAACCCATTTTTGGGGGTGTTTATCCCCCCTTACCCCCCCTTCCGGTGGTCCGATTGGGCTGGTTCACGAACTCGTCCATTCGATTACCCCTTTACATGTCTGTTCCAAATTTCATTAAGATCGGATCATATTTACGGCCGCTATCGTGCTGACAGACACACACACATATATATATATATATATATATATATATATATATATACATATATATATATATATATAGATAGATAGATAGATAGATAGATAGATAGATAGATAGATAGATAGATGTATAAAAATTCGAACGAATGGTGTTTTTGCTTCTGGTGGCCCTAAAACGAAAAGTTATCATGGTCTCGGGCTTAGGTCTTACCATGAGACCTACGGTAATAGCTTCTTCCCTATAGGGGAAATTCGCTAAAAGAAAGAACCTACGACAAAAATCATTTAAATAATTATAAGAGCATTGTAATGGAACTTAATAACAAATTCAGTATACTGAATGAGAAAGAAACTAAAATATTTTTGTACAAGTTTTCAAAGCTTGAAAATATCAACAGAAAACCATTGTTCACTTGATTGAAAACGTCACTCGAAAAGGTTCTCTTAGTTATAAACGCAATTACTAGATGGAGCCTAATCAACATCGATTTTACACATAAATTTGATGATCCCGAAAATCCCGGGATTGAGCCTGAGAATCGGATATGCGGGATCCCGGGATTGGATTCCCTAGTAGCGGCGCATCAGCGCATCAGGCCGGTCTGGACGCGGAATGCCAGTGTAATAATAGTCGCAGAAATAGACTCGGGGGCGTCGAACGTGCAACGTGCAACGTGGCGGCGGTCACTTTGACGGGTCGCCGGAATTGTACCCCCCGGATTTGTACCCCCCACAAAAAACGCCTACGTCATTTTGACGTCACAGGACGGGGGGTACAAATCCGGCCGCGAACTTTTAGGACGGATAAATTATTATGTATTTTGATCAACTGACATCTCACGGTTGGCTGAACAGTTGCATAATTGATATAAATCCAATTAAACATGGCTTCTTAAGTCCAACCCCGGATTTGTACCCCCCGGATTTGTACCCCCCGTGGCCAAATCTTAAAGTCCTACCCCGGATTTGTACCCCCCGGATTTGTACCCCCCGTGGTCAAATTCTTAAGTCTGACCCCGGATTTGTACCCCCCGTGGCCGTATCCGTAAGTCCTACCCCGGATTTGTACCCCCCGGATTTGTACCCCCTGTGCTCAAATCCATTTTGACGTCCATGGAAATATTCCGGGTCAATATTCATTGATGTTGTTGACTTTTTTAATTAGTTCTCGTAAGTCAACGGCTGTTCGTTAAATTATTACCTAATATTATTCTACAAAAATCGTACGGTGACGTATGACTTTTATTCAAGTATTTTTGCAATTAATTAAACATTTTACGCAAGCAACTAATTATTCTACGAAAATCGTACGTTGCATGGGTGACGTATGACCTTTATTCAAGTATTTTTGCAATTAATTAAACATTTTACGCAAGCCAAGTAAAAATCGTCGCTTTTTGGTTTCGTTTTAGGGTATTGTAAATAAAACTAAAGTTTTTAACAGATGAATTGAAAAAGAAGTTCAACCTCAGGTGTTTAACGATCAATCTGGAATGTAATTGAACTCTACGTAGAAGGGCGGAAATACATTACAGTTTTCTTGCCGTATGAGGGTTTCCCGGGAGGCAGGAGGTCAACAAACATTTTCAAATGCCCTCGGCATGCCTCGGCATTCCAAAGTGGACCTGATGGAATGTACCGTTCCTCCCTCTGTAAGTACAATTGATGGGTTTTGGACGTTTTTACTGGAACCAATTTACTTCCTTTGATTGACACATGTTCTTCGTAATAGTTAATAACTAATTCCATTCCATTCTGTGAAAATGTACCGGACCAATATTCATTGTTGTTCTAGACCTTTTGAATTAGTTCTCGTAAATCAACGGCTGTTCGTTAAATTATTACCTAATATTATTATACGAATATGTCTTATTATTATAATATTGTCTAGTCTTATTCGCGATGAAAGTATTGGATAAAAGATTGTTTTAAAAATCTAAATTCATTAAAAATTTGTTAGTTTGACTATATATGTTTCACGTTTATGGATTGTTTGCCATGAAAATGGTATAAATATGTTAAATTTCACAGAAAAGTTTTTTAGCAATACTTTTCGTCCTAACTCAATCGGGTTCCTTCTCAGAGGAGTCCATATTAATCTTATGTAAAGATATCGTTTATATCAAAACTCATGGCAAGTTTATTTGAATAGCTGATCATAAGTAAATAAAGGAGTAGGCCTAATTAATAAAAGTGTATATTCGTAATTTGTGATGTATATGAAAAGTTAAATAGTGTTTAATTATATATATATATAATTTTTTATAACCATCCGCTATATATGTAACAAATAATTTCTTGATTAGCGTGATACATGCTGTTGTATTCACTGGATGTAAATAAAAAACGTCTTACAACACTAAACAATATATTTACACTTATACTGTATTTACATACAAGATGGTAAATATACAAAAATGGTGGAAAATGGTTTTTGTATATTTACCATTTTGTTTGTAAATACAGTGTAAGTGTAAATATATTGTTTAGTGTTGTAAGACGTTTTTTATTTACATCCAGTGATATAACAAATATTAAATATAAATAAAAGAAAAGTGTTTGCTCTGTTCGATTGACACATTTTATTCGTATTGGGGGATACAATTTCTAAAATTTTCCTTTGTACATTGAATCGCTGGGAAAAAGTTTTGTCTCATTCAATCTCTAATAATATTTTGCAGACCAACAATCAAGGTCTTAGTAGAACTAGAGACAAATATTTCACTGAAAAAAAACGTAATGATAAATTAGGTTGAAACTAAATTGTTTCAGCTGTCACCGGGGCGGCCAACATTTGAACCTAGTCTTAAATAATTCTTGTGCAAAAATTAAACACCATTAAGTTTTGTGTTTACAGTTACTTTGTTTAGGGATAAAACCATTTATTTTACGTCTGGTGTCGTATCATAGAACTATACCCTTGACAGTAATTTGTTTCTATAAACTTATTCATAACTTTTGTAATATCGTAAAACTTGAATTTAAAATTATTATGATAAGAAACCAGTAGTTAAAGAAAACTTTTTAATCTTATCTGTGATCCTCTAGTAATAAACGAAAAAATAATTCAGAATACAAATCACAATTCATAGAGCAATAAACTCCCAATCTTGAGGAAAATAAAAACAAATAAAGCTTGAATTTGAGTAATATTATATCGTGTGATATATTAGGTTTTAATTAATTTTTGCCCTGAAAACAAGTTAATTCCGGATTTAATCAGACGGTATCACGAATAAATTTGCAAAATATTTTGTGTAGGCCTATACCATACAATTTCAACAAATGATAAGTATGAAGTAAAGGAGTGTTTCCATTTTACTCATTACACTAGATTAATGTCGTAGCTTCGCTTGCAATGTTTATTTTACATGAAATTTTACTGCAAACAGCTATATTTACTTGAAATTTTATTCACCCTTAGGTATTGTATTGACTGGACCAACAAAGGACTGTAGGGCGTAGCCCATAAAAAACGGTAATTATTATGAGCAAATTGAGCAAACCTACTCATTACTTTTTTTTGTTACGTTACACAAATCAAGAAGTTCTGTTCAGTAGTCACTTATAAATCAGTCTTTCAATTGCGTATTGTGTACTAATCATTAAATAGTTAGGTTTTTAATATTGTATGCTTTAAAAATTAAAATGGCCGCTATTGCTGTTAAAAAAATCCCATAGAACGCATTGTGCATAAACATTGTGCTTTTTATTAAATAATTTCTGTTAGATGGTTCTAACAGAAATTATTTAATAAAAAGTTGCCTCATAATCATGAACAAAGGCCCTACAGAGTGGGCACGTTATTGGTAGAGGCCTCCCGTCGCTGTCCAATTACTATAAATAAAAATTGAATCCAATTTAACAATTTTAACAATTTAATCCAATTACTATAAATAAAAACAATTCGAAAATATTCATGAATAATAAATGCAATTGTTATTACTCCAAGTAATTTTCATCTCTCACGCTGAATTTCTCCTAGATGACTGTAATTTGCAAATAGCTGTTATGATGACTTTATTTGTTTAAACTTTCCTTGTTTAGTTCGTTGCCATCATGGCAACTCGTAAGGCCAATGTTAAACTTTACAACTTTAAAATTGTATTACGTTTTACTAGATTTTGTTACGTTATTAGATTTTCTCTGCTAAGTAATCTGTAGATAACACGTTTTTGAGTCACATGTACATTTTATCTATTAATTGAACAGATTTAAAAATTTTGTCTTCGCAGTTCTCTTAATAAGAAAAACATAACCAAGAGTAATAAGCATACAGTTTCAGGTAGCTAAAAGAGTAATTTCAGTTCAAAGCCAAGCATAGTTCAAGAGAAATAACATTTTTCTTAAGGGACTTAAACCTAATAGGGCGGGTAGTACAGCGGGCTCTTAACGGCTTATTAAGTAAAGAATGAAAGCAATACCCTTAAATTTTATTATTGATTCAGGAACATAACTATCAATATATTTCCCGACTTATTTCTTCCTGAAAATTAGCTCATAAGTCTCATGAGAACTTTGAGTCTAACTTTGAACTATTATAGATCACTTAAAAGCATGAAATACTTTTCCGCGAGCAAAGGATTTCCAACTCCATTGTACCTAGGAACAAATTGTGGTTAAGTTATTTACTAATCCGAAGAACACGTGTCAATCAAATAAAGCAAACTCTTTCCATTGAAAACGTCCAAAACCCATTACTTGCACATACAGAGGGAGGAACGGTACATTCCATCAGGTCCACTTAGGAATTCTGAGGGCATCTGAAAATATTTGTTGAACACCTGCCTCCCGGGAAACCCCTACAAGGCGCGAAAACTGTTATGTGCGTGGAAAGTCATTAATTATTACGAAGAACATGTGTCAATCAAAGGAAGTAAACTGTTTCCAGTAAAAACGTCCAAAACCCATCAATTGCACTTACAGAGGGAAGAGCGGTACATTCCATCAGGTCCACTTAGGAATGCCGAGGCATGCCGAGGGCATTTGAAAATGTTTGTTGACCTCCTGCCTCCCGGGAAACCCTCATACGGCAAGAAAACTGTAATGTATTTCCGCCCTTCTACGTAGAGTTCAATTAAATTCCAGATTGATCGTTAAACACCTGAGGTTGAACTTCTTTTTCAATTCATCTGTTAAAAACTTTAGTTTTATTTACAATACTCTAAAACGAAACCAAAAAGCGACGATTTTTACTTGGCTTGCGTAAAATGTTTAATTAATTGCAAAAATACTTGAATAAAAGTCATACGTCACCCATGCAACGTACGATTTTCGTAGAATAATATCAGGTAATAATTTAACGAACAGCCGTTGATTTACGACAGCTAATTAAAAAAGTCAACAACATCAATGAATATTGATTGACCTGGTATATTTCCATGGTCGGTCAAAATGGATTTGAGCACAGGGGGTACAAATCCGGGGTCAGACTTAAGAATTTGACCACGGGGGGTACAAATCCGGGGGGTACAAATCCGGGGTCAGACTTAAGAATCTGACCACGGGGGGTACAAATCCGGGGTAGGACTTTAGATTTGGCCACGGGGGGTACAAATCCGGGGGGTACAATTCCGGGGTCAGTCTTAAGGAAAATAATTTAATTTCAAACCAATTACGTGTTGATGATTTAATAATGTAATGGGGGGTACATTTCCAGTCGCGGGCTGTTTCTCGAGCGATTTAGGCCCCGCCTCCTGTGACGTCAAAATGACGTAGCATTTTTTGTGGGGGGTACAAATCCGCTACCCCACTTTGACCATGGTGCATACACCTGGACTGACGCACCACGTGGAAATGCAGGTCGTTACGTAAGGTCGTCACCCGTCACCCGTCACCCCTGGCAGGCCCTGGCCCGTCACCGCTTGGCAGGGAAACTGACCGCCATGTGAGACAGTTCGTCTCTCTGAGAAGGAAAGCTGAGTTAGAAACTAGTTGCGTCACGCTGGCGTGTCGGAGCGAATTTCAATTTATGCTTGAATTGCCTGTTTTAGACCCGTAAACACTAAATTTTAGGCGCTAAAGGATTTGGCATTTTACCCGCCAACTCCATTAAAAATCCCCGCTTTTGCCCGGTTTTTGGTAATAATCTCCCAAGTACCCAAACTGGGTAATTACCGAAAAACCACTTAATGACTTTCAAAACACCCGAAACCGGATAGTTTCCTAAATTAAATCCTATATATACTCTTATACGAGCAATGTTATCGCCCGTTCTTGCACAACGATCTCAAAAACGGCTCCGAGGATTTCCTTTAAAGTCTGGAAATAAGTAATCTATGACTCAAAAACGTGTTTTATGCAGATTACTTGGCCGGAGAAAATCTACTAACGTAATAAATCGAATTTAAAAGTTTTAAAATTTTAACATTGGCCTTATGGGTTGCCGTGATATAGCAACGAAAATGAACAAGGAAAGTGTAAACAAATGAAGTAATCATAACAGCTGTTTGGAATCTGCAGCCATCAAGGGAAAATACAGCGAGTGGAATGAAAAGTTAATGGAGCAATAAAAAGGGTTTCTATTTATCAATTTTATAACATTGAAATATTTTATTGTTAGCCCGGGATTGGATTCCGTAGTAGCGGCGCATCTGTTCTGAACGCGGAATGCCGGTGTAATAATAGTCGCAGAAATAGACTCGGGGGCGTCGAACGTCGAACGTGCAACGTGGCGGCGGTCACTTTGACCATGGTGCATACACCTGGACTGACGCACCACGTGGAAATGCAGGTCGTTACGTAAGGTCGTCACCCGTCACCCGTCACCCCTGGCAGGCCCTGGCCCGTCACCGCTTGGCAGGGAAACTGACCGCCATGTGAGACAGTTCGTCTCTCTGAGAAGGAAAGCGGAGTTAAAAAGGGCGGATACGGACTGCTCCCCGTCTTCGGCGCTTGCAACAGGGACATTCGGATTGCTCGCCCTTGCCGTTTTGGAATGCTTCTAGATGTGACTGTACCAATATAGTACAAATAGTTGTAATGGCGTTTTGCGTTTTTGACGTCTCTAATGATTTTAAAAACATGCATTGTTAGAAATGCGAATCTGGATAATTATATTTTTGGTAAGTTTCCCCCGTAAGGAAACCCCTGAGAGCCTACCCTACATTCAGATTAAAACAATAAAATATTTACTTTTTGAAAATTTGTTTTTATTTTTCTATTATCACCTTAATTTAGTTACATTTCCAAGATAAGTAGTATAACTGAATTACAAATGTTGCAGACATAACTAACTGTATTATTAACGTGTATTTGAATCTATAACTTTTAACTACAAAGAAAATTAAAGTTATTAATGTGCTATAACTTATATATTTCAGTAGTTTCACATTGAAATCAGTATTTAGTATTTATTTGACTAATTAGTAACAACTTTTTTATGATTGAATGTAGATGGTGAATAATTTATTCATAAAAATATAAAATAGGAAAATCACGCAAAAAATCACAGCAGGTCTTGATAAAATAACATATAAAAAATAGGATAATCACGAAAAAATCACAGTAGGTATTGATAATACAACACATATATAAATAGTGTAGCAACGAAAAAATTCACAGTAGATCTTAATCACATAACATATATAAAAAAATAATAATCATGTTAAAATTGGCGATGAAATTCAAAATACCACAGTAAGAAAGTGGTGTGTACTGTCCACTGCAATTCTTATTAAACCTACAATTGCCGTCAACTTCCACCCAAGCCGGTCACCATTTTTAGGTGGGCCCTCCCACCAACTAAACCACAAAATTGCAAGCCTAATAGCACAGAGTAAGGAGCGGGTAAAAGTGCCCCGACATTCGACTGCGGGCCCTATAACCAGGATCAGCCTCGGGGCCCCCTATGTTCGTGTGCTATGCTACGTTTCAAAAATCACTTGGTAATTTTTAACTCTACAAATTCTATTTGAACTGATAATTGATAATAATGAATAATTAAGGCTATTAATTCAATCTAAAAAACAAAATTTATTGGCAAAATTAATGCAAATATAAATTTTAATAAATCATTCAATAAGTTTTATTTTACTGAATGTACATTTCTATTTTGTGATTGATTTTCTCTACTGAAAGATTAAAATTCGATTGGGGCCCGAGCACGCTGTTGTATATGGAATATGCAAACAAAAGTAACTGGTACAGTATGCACCTAATCCTAATAAAATTAGTAACTAACCTCAAATCTATAATTAATATTATTTTACTATATAAAAATTGTTTTATTTGAATTTTTGATCGTGATCTGCTGTAAAACATACTGCGATAAATATAAAAGAAATTAAAATAGGGACTTGTCTATAAGGAAACTGCATACCAAAACGTGCTTAAGACATTAGTTAGAAATAAATTTACATCAATATCAGTAGAACCTTGGACTTCATGAAAGCTAATGAGGTCTAGTGTTTGTGCATGGCCTTTTTCAAACCGAGGTCATTAAAGGAAGAATCTTCTCCAATTTATTTCGTACGGTTTGACATAAAAACCACCGTAACCAAACATAATACCCCCGTTCCAGCAGACCTGCATGCTCAGCGAATTTCAAATGCAAAAGAGCATAATTAAATCTAACCTAGCGAGATTTGATATATGCTTTAAGCTCCATAAGAATAACATTTGGAATGAGTATGCAGGTTTGCTGCTACAGGTATGTTAAAACTGGGTGGTTTTATTTCTATGTTTAGTAGAGCTGAACTAAAAGAAGACATATACCAATTTTTATTAAGATATATTGAGAAACAAGTGAGATATAGAATTTTATTTATGTCCTATGAGGATAACATTGGGACAACGTACTGTGTTTACCACTTTTAATATCTCGGTAACTAATGAACGTAGAGCAGTGATTCAAGATACGAAATTGTTTTTTTAGCTGAATTCAGTGGTACTAACGAAATTTGGATTATTTTTATTTTTATATGTAAAAACTCAAAAAACCCATTTTTGGGGGGTTTATCCCCCTTTACCCTCCCTTCGGGTACTCCGATCGGGCTGGTTCAAGAACTGTCAAGTAGCATAAGCTTGAATATTAATCTTATTTTCTGTATTTTACCCCTAAATATTTCTTGTTTATGAATTATATAACTATGTAACGAATTTTAACCCCTCTCTCCCCGTTGTGCTGTTCGATGTGTATTAATATTTTAAGAGGGGGCTCCAGTCACGAAAATATCGCGTTTCTACCTGCTCCGCCCATAAGGCCTAGGTTAACTTTTAATTCGGTACAGTCTCAATCGCTCAACCAAATTTGTTAATTTTAGCTCATTTGAAAGAACAACAAATTATCTAGCGATTTCAGTGAGCAGAATTTTCATATCTCATGTAGAATAATTTATAAAAAATTCCAAAAATCTCATATTTCGCGATTTTGTATAAAAAAAATTCCAAAAATCTCATTTTTTGCGATTTTTTATCAACTAAACATTAACTATATCACAATTCTGCCAAGGAAGACATTTTAGAATTCTACAAGAAAAATATATATATCCGGGAAACAAACTTCTTAAAATACTACCATTTGAATTAAGATAAGAAGCTGCAGAGATGAGAGCAGCGATGCGAGTGGGGAGTAGCCCCCCGCTTTGGTCGGGGTTTATGTCACAGCTGCGACAGTCGCGCTCAAGGTCAAGACTAGTGATTCCGAAGAAGATGATTTATTATTGACATAAAGTGCCGTAAAGTATTATTTATTAGAATCTAGAGAGCGTCAGTATTGTGCACATCATATCAATAAGGAAATTAACGTATTTGGGGAACACCATCACCTGTATCTCGATTTAAGATAGCATCCCACAAAATTTGCTGACTATATGAGAATAGAAATAAAAACCGTTTGACTATATACTGTCGGAATTTCCGAACACTTGCAGAAGAACTGGAATAATTGCCATATGAGACCTATTTTGGGAGGAGAAAATCCCAATCTTTGGACCCTCCAAAGATGGACCCTTCATACTAAGTTGAGAAAACGAATTGAGCCATTGGCGCTGCTCCCAGCGGAGGGCTTGTAACAGGTTATTTTTTTGTTATTTTTTTGCTCTTGGTTATTTTTTGTTATTTTTTGGAATTTGGTTATTTTTATTATTTTTTAGAATTTTTTATTTTTTTAACCTCAAGAACTGCTACAAGCCCTGTTTACAGTATTCGTCTGTCAGACGATCTCGTAGCAGCATCGCGGCAGACGAATCTCATCATCCTAAAATGCGTGAAAACTAAGTCTCGTTGCGTGAAAACCAAGTCTCGCCATCAAATCTAGGCAGATTTGTGATTAGTCTGTCGAGATTTTCTTTTTTACCAAGGTTAAGAATGTATTATCCCCAATATATAACGCCGGTTTTTTAATTTTTAGCAGCATTTTTTGTGTCAAAAGGTTATTTTTTGGTTATTTTTCTTATTTGAGTTATTTTTTTTATTTTTTCAACCTCAAGAACCGTTACAAGCCCTGCAGCTATGGTCGGGACCCAAGAGTGAGTCACAGCGCAGCCCCAACGTAAACAGATCCATTACAAAGCACGCTTGTATTTTCTACTCATTGATAGGTTTGCAGCTTGTATCGCTAATCGCAGCTCCAACATAACCGTAACATAACGATCCCGAGAAAAGTTGGTAGCTTTTTGAAGGGTTGTTTCTGGAGCCAGCTGCCATTGGTTGTTGGGCAATTAATTAACAGACCTGTCCAAGGAACGTGCCAACCTTAGTAACAAGGCTACAAGATCGCGTCACGACCATCACACTCATTCTTCACTCATATTCAGGGTAACGTCCTCCATGAGGTACCTGTCTCAAGAAGAATGAATGAATGAACGAATGAATGAACGAATGAATGAATGAATGAATGAATGAATGGTCTTATGGGGAAAGCAGGTAGTCACACGGTACTGGAGCCCCCTCTTTTAACGTCATAAGAACCCGATTCATTGTAAACATTAACGAGTGAATATGCCATTTATGACTATACAATATTGTTAAGGTGACCAGACTTCCCGTTTTTAACGACGTGTCCCGTTGTCCCGACGAACTCTCTCGGGACGCCCATTTGTCCCGTTTTGACGTATTGGTAAGAAAAAGACTCTAAAAAATATGTTTTAATGTAAAAAAACTCTTAAATGGTTTTTTACGGTTCTTTTATAGTTTCCTAGTAACTTAAAAGCAATGGTTCAGATGAACTAGAGTATAGTTCACTTTCTCACATTTTCAATCTTAAAGTGTCTAAAAACCCACCAAAATGTTTTTTTTTCAAGCACATCTTTCAACACCCCTCTCTTTGTGAGGGTAATGTAAATACGTTTTAATGTAAAAAAAAACTCTTAAATAATTTTTTTCGGTTCTTTTTTACTTTCCTAGTAACTTAAAATTAATGGTAAACATGAACTAGAGTCTAGCATATATTTTCAATCTGAAAGAGTAAAAACGCACCAAAATGCTCCTAATTTTTCCAAAATTTTCCGGGGGAGGACCCCTCCTCTCTTTGAGGGGGGTATTCCATACCCCAACACCCCCCGGAGGTCAGTGTCCCGTTTTGGCTGTTCCAAAATCTGGTAACCTAAAATATTGTAATGAAAAATTGTAAGTCCTCTGCATCTGTGCGGCGGCTCAAGGTCATCGCTTTAACCTTGAATTTAAAGGGTCAATATGATGTAAGGAGAGGGGCAATTTAAACCCCGCCGCACTTCACTCTAAAAATTAATCACCGTGTGTCATTAAAGTTGTTTTCGAAACTTTTTACTTTTGATTGACGAAGATGAGTTGATTTTTTTGTTTACATAGTGCTCAACACTAAGTGTTGTAAAACTATTTTCAACACTTCATACCGTTTAGTTTTTAATTATTTGTTCTCGAAATATCTTAGTTACATAACTTTAAGTCTTACGTAATTTTGACTCGGCAAGGACGAGACCTTTGCTTTGTGTTGGCGAGAAAATGACTGCAATTTTAGCAATCGTTGGGCGTTTGCAGCGTGTGTGCAGGCGGCCGGCGCGACCGCACTGACCGCAGCGATGGGCTGATGGCAGTGTTGCCTAACAGGATTTGGCATTTTACCCGCCAACTCCATTGAAAATCCCCGGTTTTACCCGTTTTTCGCCAATAATCCCCGCTTGTACCAAAAACCGGGTGGTTACCCGGATAACCACCTTATGATTTTCAAAACACCCACAACTGAGTAGTTTCCTAATATTACTTGGTAAAGAGGGAAATACAGGGTGTGTTTTTTAACTGAACCCAAAACTTTATTTTATCAGTGAAGGATTATTTCCCCCAAAGATCCCCGGATTTGACCCCACTATATTATTTTCTTTCGGGATAAATAAAAAGTAAGGCATACGAAAACAATTCACAGGATATTCAGCACCTCTAAACAAACATAACCAATTTAATGCAAGAAATTTAAAGAGGTACCTTGCAACACGTGTTCGGGAATTCGATGGAGCGAGCATTACTTTACACAAACCCCAAAGCCGGATTGTTTGAACACATAATGTGAACTAAATGTAATCAAACTTAAATAATAGGTCGTACAAAATGTTAAGATCGACATAACAATACTCATTTCATAAATATATGTGCATTATTCAATCTTAAAAATGGGTTGTGTTTTAAAAAACACCCTGTATTACATCATTAAACTGCACACTGTATACAAAAATATGTCTATTTACTTCGAGTATTGTTTTTAAAACCATGAAAATAAATTTATTTTTCTCATCTTTTACGAACTGTAGATATTTGAAAAGCAAATCTTTATTCGAAAATCCCCGGCTTTACCCGGTTTTTTGTATTTAGGTTGCCGGGTATATCCCCGCAGCTCAAGTCTAAAATCCCCGGTTTATCCGGTTTTTCTTAATCCTCTTAAAATCACCGAACGGCCTTCAAAATACTCGGAAACCGTGCAAATGTCAAGTTTCTGGCAACACTCTAACTAATAAAACCATACGAAATACATATTTCCAACTAAAAATATCTAGAGCTATAAAAAATATCTCCGAAGTTCGTTTAAAATACCCGGTTTTACCTATTTTTTATGTATTTAGGATGCCGGGTAAATCCCCGCAGCCCAAGGCTAAAATCCCCGGTTTTTTCTTAATCCCACCAAATTCCCGCACTGCCTCCAAAATACCCGAAAAGCGGGTAAATCCCCGGTTTTTGGCAACACTGGTGATGGGAACTATCCGATAAAAACAAACTATTCATCCGGTTTTTGCGCGCCAACCGATTCATCCGATGGCTACTTTAATTTTCAGTCGGATGAACTATCTATTCTTTCGCATGGGAATCATCTACACAACACTACGCGTCAACCACTATCTGAGAAAACTACTCGCTCGATTTCACTCAATTGTAAAACTATTCAACTCGCATTTTCATTCTTGAAAACTACGATTTAGTTATTTAATTACTGAAACTGTTCTTCATGAAAAGTAAAAATATCCGTATATTTGTACCAATCGGTTAGTCTTAAACCTTATCTAAACTTAAATACAAAATGTTTAAGGTATTAAATACCGTACAGTATATTTATTGAAACGCAAAATATCCATTCCATCTTTTATTAGTCTGTGATGTTTCTGATTATTTCATTGTCATGCTAGGAGACTCTTTGAGTGAATGCAATTTATTCAACTAGCTCCTAGGAACTTGGTTTATGTACCTTCTTTTCTGTATCTCTCTCAAAAATGTAATTTGAGTTTAGTCTATTTATAAGCTATGACTATCTAAACTGAATCAGGCTCGCGAACAGATGGTTTGTGTATGGTTTACCCACATTACTGGTTGGATAGTTCCAGCACAAGCGCGGGCTGACGCGCATCCCACCTCACTCCACAAGAAAACATTCGGATGAATCATCCATCTGAAAACTATCGGATGAAGGTTAAACCATCGGATGGTTTTAATCAGTCCGTTGTCCACGACCTTCTAATTGCAAAACATGCCGCAACGGTTGTACATGTGCAGTAGCGTCATTGTCGTGCATCTGTTACATCCAAAGGAGCAGTTAAATTGGTCCGAAGTTCCAGTTACTTGCTAGTAAAGGTGCTGCTGTACATACACGTCACGTCACGTCGCGTCCACTTACGGCCAGTTCGGCGATGCCGGAGGGGGTGCTATACATATTCGCATCGATTCGCATTTTCTAGTTTCTAAAAGCCTAATGGCCGAGTGGACGTCGGTGTACGCTATACATACACGTCACGTCACGTCACGTCACGTCACGTCACGTCGCGTCGCGTGCTAATTCGGCCGTGTATGCTCCTCAGAGCATTCGAGTCGGGCCGTGCCGTGACCTGACGTGACGTGTATGTATAGCCGGTTCAATTTGATTACATAGGTTTCATTAACATCGAAAATGGACGCGACGTGACGTGACGTGTATGTATAGCAGCACCTTAATAGGTCACAGTTGACTGACGCCGCGATTCTGATTATTTCGGTTAAAATTAGAGTGTTGCTATTTATTTATTTCCTTTCCTATTCTCTTGCCTACCCATCTTGCGACACTTAGTTAGAAAGATTTGCTACAAAATTTTGTTTTGTTAAATTGTAGTTTAGTTTTTGCTTTGTTAAATTGTTGTTAAGTTTATATCGTTGTTGTGGTTTTGTTATGGTTTTCAATCGAAATGGTACCGTGTTTAGATTAGCTAGAGGAACTCAACACATTATTATTATTCTTACTAGTGTGTGAATAGTGTGGCCTGTGTTTGATTAATTTTACAGTAATCTTGGTTTACCTTTAGATTAAACTAACATTGTATTTTAACACAGCCCATAATTGCATTACTGTATTAGACCAAGGCCAACTGGCTTTACACTGAGTTAGTTATGTAGGCTACTATTAAATATTTGTAGAAGTTTCCATTCCTTGAAAAAAAATTTCCGTAATAATGAATTATTAAACAGGATGTTTTAAAATGATAACTAATTATCCAGAGTTTGAAAATTAACATAGTTTAATACAAAACTTCCGATAGTAAAAGTTATTCTCCTTATACAGGAATTAGGGTAGGGAGAGATGAGATAGGTTCTTCTCTTCACCTTCAATCATTACACTTCAGTCTTCAGTCTAAGTTAGCCTTGCATGGAACCGCAGCGGAACGGCACAGTTTGTTCTATTTGTTCCGGATTCTCTGCGGAACGGCATCGGCACGGACTAATACAGTTCCTAGTCGGTGGAACGGTTACGTCAAAAATAACGCTTGCTCCTCGGCATTTTCTGCGATTAGAAGGTCGTGTTTGACCTGGTGTAGGAGTCGGTGTAGGGTAGGAGGGAGTGGGGGGCGTCACCTGACCGCGAACTGAGATGTCATTGGACGCGGGAATCCCGCCAATTCGCCAATTATATGAATCAAGATTTGCGATTTCGTAACTCAGACGTAAATAACAGCTGTCTATCTTCTATCAGGTGGGCTGAATTCAGTGGTGCCAATTTGTTGATGAAAGTCATGTGCTTTTCTGTGGCACTTTTATTTTTTAACTGGGAATAAATAAGTGATCAAAAACAAAAGTATTTAGAATAACAACATTGACAAAAATGTAGAAAATGGCAAGAATTATTTTTACAGTTTTTGAGGTTCAAAGCAGAAATTTTTTGATGGCAGAAGCAAAAACAAATAGTTCCCTAATAAATTTATTTAATTTTTACTTTCTCCCCCCTATACATATTATGGGGAAAGTATTGTTTTCGTCAAACTTTCGAAATTGAGTTGTTAGTGGATATATTCATTTTAGTGCTCCCTTATTCGAAAAATGAACTGATCGGTTTACCAATGTTTTTGTTGTTCCAACAAATCTATTTTTTCTGTGTAGTTATTTACACTATTATAACCTGAAAAATCATTTGTCTGTTATTTTCTTTTACCACAAATTGATGCAATTAATGTTTCTAATGACATTTAATTAGTTTTAAGGTTTTTTCGTCAGTTATTGTTTTAAAAGTAAAAAAGTGAAGCGAAGTTACTAGTCCCTTCGCTAAGCGAAGGGACTCTAACCCATTCACCTCAGACTTCTAACCCACACACAGACGTAGTCTACGTAAGCACTATTTCAATAATTTATTTTGTACGCTTTATCTGTAAATATTGTATTTTTGGAAATAAACTATTTGAATTTGAATGAGACACTCCTTGGTAAACAATTATCCAATCCTCACTGGACAACGATTTGAGTTAAATCCATTTACATTTAAATTACCGATGAAAGAACTATTGAAACTCTCCGAAACGAATCTCTAGTTCGGTGTGACATTGCGAATCGCTAAATGAGACGTTTGCCAATTGCAGCTGGGGCCGTGACCCAGTGGGCCTACAAGACGGCCTTTACACCGCGCGAAACCACATCCCGACTGTCCCGGCTCCATTTACATTTATCATTGACTTACTTATTGCCTCTCAAACCGGTTCCATCTTACCGATCATTCGTAGTACGACTGCTTCCACTTTAAGGGATTTTATGCCTTTTCAGGGATATTTGAGGCTCTTGAGGGATAAGAGCGGGATTGACGGATTTCTAGGGATAATTAAGGAAATAAATACATAACATAATTGATTGGAATGATTTATTGCTAGCCTCACCATACGTTATTTATATGTAATATTTTATAATGGTGTTCTGGAATTGTCAACGTAATTTTACATAAAAATGCCATCAAACTACTTTCGTGTTTTTCGTATGTTCCTGGCCAGCTGTGGTAACCCTTGTATCACTTATATTTTAATTTAAATTATTAATCATGTCGTCCCTATTTTCAAGGACAACACATAACACTCGCTTTCCTCAACATAATGCTATCAGCTTGTTCATTCACACTTATAAAGTCAAAATTTCAGCTACGAATGAATACACACAATTACAACACAAGAAATACAAATGATATAACAGTATGGGTTGTTACTGAGGGATAAAAGTTTAGAACTCGGGCATAAAAAGGGATTTTTCCGGTGTTGAGGGTCAACAAGGAAATATTTGGGTGCACATGCAGGGGTTATACATGGTGTCCCATAAGTAAAGTGCCAAACTTCGGGAATAGGTTATATGGGTCAAAATAAAGATAAAATGAAGAATACAATTTTTTCCAAAACCCCTTTGTTTACCAGATATCCGGCATTTAGTATTTTTTACAAAATATTTTTTATCTCCCAAGTTTTTGAATCGATTTTTTTGAAACTCGGTATGCCCCTGTATCTAGTTAAGGTTAGTTTATGAAAAAATAATTAGCATGATCGAACCGTAAATTTCAAAATGGCGGTCGTTTAAAATATTTAAATTGAAATACCGAAAAATGGTATATTAAAAAAAATATAAATAATAATGATATTTAGAAAATTTTACTTCCATTCCAACGATATCAAAATTATGAAAATCGATTAACAAACAACTGAGTTATGGTCGAATTAGCGCATGGCTCAGCGCAACAATGGACTATTTTGCTTAAAAAAACACTGCCTCACTAGCTAAATACGATCATAACTCGGTTGTTTATTAACCGATTTTCATAAATTAGGTGTCATTAGATAGAAAATAAAACTTTCTAAAAATTGTTATCCTTTATATTTATTTGTAAAATGTACCGTTTATTCGTTATTTCAACCTAAAGATTTTAAACGGCCGCCATTTTGAAATTTATCATTTAATCATGCTCATTATTTTTTCATAAACTAACCTTGACTAGATACAGGTGCATACCGAGTTTCAAAAAAATCGATTAAAAAACTTGGGAGATAAAAAATATTTTGCAAAAAATACAAAATGGCAGATATCTGGTAAACAAAGGGTTTTTGGAAAAAGTTTTATTCTTCATTTTATCTTTATTTTGACCCATATAACCTATTCCCGAAGTTTGGCACTTTACTTATGGGGCACCCTGTATATTTTTATTCTGTGGAAACACTGACTACGGCCTGCAAAATATTTACAGTGGACTCCCTCTTCTCCGGCCGTGGGACCGAGGCCCATCCGGATACCGTAGTGAATACAAAAATTAAATTTCGCACAAATTAGTACGAAATTAATAAACGGTGTCAGGAAACTGACACATACTTTCTCCCTTAAAGACATTTAAATCCAGAAAACTCATACAGGATGTTCAATAAATGTGGGGCAATAACTTACGTACAGATTCCTTGGGTCAAAATAAGCATAAAAGTTTATATAGACATATGTCCTATCTCGTTTAGTTAAGCGCCTGTCTGTCTGTATGTGTTTTTTACAAAATAATTCATAACTCCTTAACGGTTTGCAGTTACAGCGTTGGGTTTGTGCACAAATGTTTGTCTTATTACTCGCTATCGTTGTACAAAATATTAATAAAAAATCTTTAACCGTCTCAAATTGGTGGCTATTTTAAATATTTAGTTTTTTTTGGAAATCTGCCGCCAAAAATTTTGAATAGCCGCAATTTTGAAGCGGTTAAAGATTTTTTATTAGTATTTTGTACAAAGACAGAGACTAATAATATAAACATTAGCCTTTGTTTATCTAAAGAAAATGGAATAGTCGCAGCAACAGTTTAACCAAGTGTCAGAAGAAAATAAAGAAATTTTGTTTGCCGATTAAATATGACACTAGCTCTCCTATCAGATGTACGGGCGCGTATCAGTGCCAGTGCTTTAACCTCGTATCCCCAAGGCCGGCCACCCAACTCCCCACCGCTCCCCTCAGCTAGGGAATCCAATCCCGGGATCCCGCGTGATTTTAGGGCATTTACGTGTAAAATCGTTATGTATTAGGATCTCATCAGTTAAAATAATGTTATAAACAAGAAAAACCAGTTAAATGTTGTTTTTATCAAATAATGGTTTGACGAGTTCTTTGTCGTCTAATATCATGTAAAGTGGTTTCCAGTTAATATTTCCAAGCTTCTGAAAATATACATAGGGATTTTAACTTCTTTCTGATACCTACAGTGTGTTATATTATATTGTCATTAAGTTTTATTATGGTTCTTTTACATAGTTCACGATTATATTGGACCATCCTGATATAACGTGTTCCGTTTTCCCTCTGATGTCTACTACCGTATTCAGTGTTTCATGATATGTTGTCAATTTTTTACGTTCGCAGTTTTGATATTTAAAATCGTGTTAACAACTCAAAAGTAAACGGAAAACTGCTTTATAAATTGCATTATATTACGATACCATGTCTATATGCGAAAGTATACTAAATATTTCTTTTTGTATTTGCAAATACTATGTTGGGTCGATCCCGGGATCCCAATATTAAAGTTATAGTAACAAAATCCCGGGATTGAAAATATTGTCCGGGATTGGATTCCCTACCTCAGCCTCAATTATACGTATTGGCATTTCTCTGTATAAGTTATGTGCTATGTAAAATGAGGTTTTTGATAATGATAATCTAATTTAGGAATGAAAAATCCATAATTTAACGTATACAAGTGAGGTAAAAATGCTCTAAATTAGTTAAAAATATATGATTTATTATGAATGATAAATATAATCAAACTAACAATATTTGGCGAACAGAAAAAAACAGGAAAATAACTAAACAAATTTCAAGTTGGTCATCTAATGTATTTGTTAATATTGCTTTAATTATTGTTCTCTTGACCTTATTATTTGACCTTGCCATTTCCCTGTATAATTCATGGCTGTCTTGTTTGAATGAAAGCCTGAGCGAAGTACTCCTCATCAATTGTGAAAGAGCTGTATCAAGTCGTGTACATTTAGCCTGACAATTTCCATTAATTAGATATAACCATAAGAAAAACAAAGTAGAATGGACTGATCTATTTTTCGAATTTTATAACCTTCTTTCCTGAATGTAAATAGGCCTTAATTGATCGTCATAACGATTTACTTTACAAAGTCAGACATAGCTGTGACAGGTTTTTTGGACAAGACAAGTATTTTTTTTAAATTTTGTTATTATATGTTCATATATTTATAACCGGATATTTGTGTGTGTTTTTAAACCATGGTAGGCTATCCAAATATTTAAATTTTTGACTGGTTTTGTTTATAGTCTGATGCATTTTAATTCATTTCCTCTAAATGTTTATTTTTATGGGCTGTCTTCACCTCGACAACAACTGGATGGGCCTATCACATCAAAACTCAATACCACCCACAGGCCTTATTAATTCACTTACTTAATTCAGGCCTCTATAACGATTCATATTTTAATTTCATGGTTTATTTTGAGTTATGTGTTTCATGAGTTAATAAACAAACACCATTTATATTCCCGACAGAATTCTCGCATTTGTCGGTGGCTTGTCTATCATTGGTGAGTGCTAGGCCGTTAAATTTTAATGGTATCTACCTACGAACAAGGAAAGGACTTCATTGACCGAGATTATTTTATGATTTATTGTTGCAGGGAAATAAGAACGTTCAATCAGCAGTAAATGTAGACGGCGACTGATATTAGGCATATGGTGAATGATGTTGGCCTTAGTAATTTTTCAGCCAATAACAATTAATTATAACTATAACTTTTCATACATTAATGATGCAATGAATTTCAAATTCAGAGGAGATATCCAAAACTTTTTACATACATGACACACAGACAATTACCACATGAAGCTATTGAAGCTAAACAATACAGGCCATTTTAGGGTTTAAGCTTGATTCGCTAAGGTCTACGTGTATCTATAATTTTACTCGTATCATCCAAAATTATAAGGTTTAGCCTGAGAAGTAGGTTTGCTTCAGTAGGGACTTTAAAAGGAAGTTGCAATGTACACATGCACTCGAACTTACTTACTGCAGTGTCATTTGGATAGGTTTGTAAATAAGCAATAATTATTTTCACTCTTAATGAATAAGAATAATGCATTCAAATAGAGTGCTAGTTTTGATAGCATTCATGTACAGTATTTCAGTAACTAGTACAGTAATTTACCAAGAACGGTAATTTTTAATAAAAATCTAATTTTTTTCCAAAATCAATCTAAATTTGGAAACAAATTAATTTTAATATTTTATAAGTAAAAGAGGATAACCTATTCATTGCACCCTAATCGATTAATTTGGATCTACCGTATCTAAATTAAATCCTATTATATATTTTTTATAGCTTTTAAGCTTTATAAAAATTAATCCACAGAATATAAATTCAACGATATCGAGTATTGTGCTTTGAAGGCCTTTTAGTCGCGATCAGCATAAAGGGAAACAATTACAAAACTTATAACAATTTTGATGAAAAAGTTAAGAATTAAGATTTTGATGTCATTTATTTAGTTTGGAGAACTTGGCCAAACGAACTCCAATTTTAAAACTTATCTGTTTGGCTAAAATCAGCTATTTCGGTTCTTTGTACTAAGTTGTCATGATGTGCCAATCTATATTTAGATTTTCATCAACTCCATTATATAATTCGGATCCCATTATGTAACATCCAAATTATGTGTGTCGGTTCTCAATATGTTTTAACATAGCTCGGTGTTACTCAGCTATCTTTATTACACTTTTGAACTTCTTTTTTTATAATGGCTCTATGAGTTAAGTTTTAATATTCTTGCCTATTGATCTTTATCTTAAAACTGCATTTTACTTTAAAATCAGTTCAGTAATTAATTGTTTTTTGACTTACATCTCAATTAGAGTTAAGTTAAAAAAAGATTGTACTGTCGTATTTATATGCAGGATTTCGAGCAATTCTTCAGAAGGAGGGAGATAACAGGAGATTCCCAAAAAATAATTGATCTATCATCATGTTACCCAGATTGTGCCATAAATGGATTTTTAATTTGAGTTCTGTTTTTATTTAGACAACCGAAATCATTTAACTGCCGAAATAGTGACAACAAAATAGACATGCCTTGCCCAGCGGGGTGTGTGACCTTGGCACGTACACATAGTCTATACAGGCTATTATAGGACAAGCCGAGTCACGTAGCCCAAGTCCGCCCACAATACCTGGTGTCCAATTAATAATGAAAGTTAAATTTGTTGTACTAATCAGTGATGACAAATGTCTGCAAAATCAAAATCAAAACGAGTCAATGTTTTTGGTACGAAACGGACACTTTTCGCCGCACAGTGATTAATAGGTCCTATCGTTATCTGCGTTTCGTTATAGGAATTCACATAGGTAAGAAAGACGATCCCGACTTAATATCACGATACGATATCTTTATCTATAGGTGAAATTAAATGTAAATGTTTCTCCAGATACCAACCTTTTGTTTTGTTTTCAGCTCATGAAATTCACAAAAGCGATCCTGGGGGAGAAACTGTTCACTTTAATGATGAAAGCGACGTTCTACGGCCACTTTGTCGCCGGGGAAGACCAATACAAAATCGTCCCGACTCTCAAAAGACTACACTCGTTCGGCGTGAAACCCATCCTCGACTACTCGGTGGAAGAGGACTTATCGCAAGAGGAGGCTGAGAAACGAGAATTGGCGTAAGTGACAATCTAATTATCTTGGACTTATTAACAATAGGCAAGAACTATGTGTCATTTTTATAACACCCCTACAGTTAATATTGAATGAAAATAAGCTCTTCGATCGAAGTTTTTTGATTTTCGGATTTAAAAATAGTTATTTAGGACTTATTCCATCACCGGACTTGAGCGGCCTGGGGGACGTAAAGGCCCATATTATATTACGAACACTTTGCGTCTCTGTGACTGGTACGCTAGCTACCCTGGACACTCCCATAGCATTGAATCAAATGAAAGTGTCCCGCAACCTATTATTCACGGAAATAGTAGCCTGAGACACAAAACTGCATCCGAAGTATGTCTCGGCTGTGTCCAAGGGCGAGACGCTGACAAGACACTCGTGAGACGCAGTTTTGTGTCTCAGGGGCTCAGCCACCAGCGCCTCTAGTCTTCAAAACATTGAATCTTATGAGAATGTCCCGCGAGTTATCATAATTGGACACAGATTGCAGCGCAACGCCGAGAATAGTCGTTTTGTTAATGAAGTTACCTCAGTTCGTAGATATCCTGTGACCGGTTAAGCTGTGCGCAATATATCGTTGTTCATGTGAGCAAAATTAACATGGAAGAAGAAGTAGAAGATGTTTTAACAGAAGAAGTAGAAGGAACCATGAAGCCCTCTACAAAGGACTTGAAAGTGATCAAAAAAAAGAAGCAGAAGGAGAAACAAACGGTGCATCAAAGAAGATAGCTATGAAAGATAAAAAAAATCAAGATGTTTTCCTAAAAATCAATGGAAAAGAAAAATGAACCCTGAAAATTTCATTTGTTAAGTGGAAAAATATCCTTGTAACGAAAAAAAAGTTCATGTAACGAGTGAGTGATTTGGTGGTGGGGGGGGGACACAAGGTTGGAATCATATTTTAACTAAAAGAAAAAATTGAACACGTGGTACACCATCATCTGCCATGTCTCAGCCTGTGTCTGAGACGCCAAATTGCTTCTCAGAATCAAGAATCAAACATTTATTCCAATTAGGAACAAAGAATGCGTTTGGTGGGTCTAAAGGTTCTTATGTTAGGGGTAACATGCGTTATAGCTGCAAAAAAATAGAGTGGCACTGAATAAAAAACATAGATTACAAGGATAGAGAAACAGACAATATTAAATATAACATAGGTCTCTACAAATTAGGCCTAAGTGTGATAGGAGTCGGTAATTCAATAAATTCACTCATGTAATAAAATGGATTTTTAACATGCCACTGAAATATTGTAGATTTGAAAGCTTGAAATGGAAGGGCAATCACATCATGGGGAAGTTTATCCAGGCATTTCAATCCTACCAAATTGTAACTTTGTTTAGTTTTACTTAGCCTAACAAACGGAATGTCTGTCAGAGCTCTAGACCTGGTATTGAAACTGTGGATGTCTCCTCGAGTAGTATGACTGTCAATATTCGGTCCTTTGGTATTATACGGAGGCCACCCTCATACAGCACGCTCCGGCGGTTGTGTTAAGTTAGGTTATCATAAATATGTTAGTAGGGAGTTTCCTCATTTCGTTACGAATCAAATGATACCAAATGAGTCTTACTTTCGCCCGCCAAAACCCGTTGACAGATGATGCGCGAACTCCGGTCAACGACCAGACCTGTGCCTACTTGGAGGGGATTTGGCAGGCTAAGTATGACTCATCTGGTATCGTTTGATTTGTAACATAACGAGGGAAGTTCTACTAACATATTTATGATAACCTAACCTAACATAACCGCCGCAGTGCGCTCTGTAAGGGTGGCGATCGGATGTGGACGATAGCGGCGGTGACGACGTGAAACTCAATCTTCGCTGACATCGCTGCCTTCTGGGAGGCAGAACACAAATACCGTTCATCATAATTATGTCAAATTTGGACTGTAAGTCGATTCAAGTACGTTCTTCCTAATGATGTAATTATATTTGGTGTCCATCAAAACAATCTCTCTAAAAAACAGTGGCCTCCGTATAATACCAAAGTACCCAATATTCTAATAACCATTTAACATCATGTTAAATATATAAAGATTAACAACTGATAAAATGTTAAACTTAATAAAGATAGGCTTGCAATCTTCTTTTGGATGAGCTCGAGCCATAACGCGCAATACCTTCTTTTGAAGGATTGCGAAGACACTTCTGGGACGCAGGCGGGAAGTCAGTGTCTCAGACACTTGGCACGCACAGTGTCCGTTTATAATAAGGGCCTTATCCAGGGGTTAATTTCAGCTGGAGCACTCGGTACTTTTTGGGATACGGGAGGTACTTCTCAATTCACCAGTACGGCTCCGAACCTTTTTTTCTGGCCACTCTGTTTAGAAAACGGTTTTTGTAAAAGTGTGCAACTCTTTCCAGTTTGGGAAATAGGTATACCTAAGTCAACTTCACAACTCTATTTTCCTTTACATAGTTACAAGCACGGTAACATATGGTACCTTTTATAACCTCTCTTCTGGACACTGATCACTTTACCAACTCGAGATTGGCTTTAGCGAGTGATGGTGGGAGTTCACTTTCGTCGATCAAGGGCGAATCAAATCCAGGCCAATACGAGCGTGTACTCGGTGCATTTGGCATTACTCGTTTCTACGCCGTTCTTATAGGGCCTCACGCGGCAAATAGTTTGTCAAATGTTTGGGCTGGTCAGATGCGCCCTTGTTGGATGTTAATAAATTCCCCTCATGAGTTGTGAGTGGTGCTGACGCACTTAGCGCTGGGACTTCATGACGTGACCATGAAGATCACAACATACACGATTACTATGGCTCAAGTACACTTTAGCCGCGGCAGTGCAAAACCTAGTTAGCGCAAAAGTGTAAACGGCCTAAACATTACACAGTGGTCATAAATGTTTACAAAATTTAATTGAAATTTATAAAAATTTTCCGCAGCAGTATAGGTTGTATTCCCTGGTCCCCCTTTCTGCGGGGGGGAAGGGTAGTTTATACCTAAGTTAAAAAAATTCTAAGTTAAAAAAATCCTAAGTTAAAAACAAATCAACAGCTCTATTTGAACAGACGCAAGACACATGTGAGCATTGAGCGTGACTTGCCACATCTGGCTGGTGTGATACCGCGTAATCATGACCCGGAAACTTTTATGCACACACATTTGGTATTTCGCTGAACTTAAAAATCCCAACATCCTGCCACTCCTCTCTCGATTTAGCAATCCGACCGAGTCTCTTCCGTTTCCTGCAACAGTGTTCCCAGATTTAAAAATTCCATTATCGTTCACCAGCAGCTTAAATTATCGTATTTCTTATAAAATTATTGTAGATTATTGTAGGAGGGATCAAATACAGCTTAATCGTATAAAAGTAAATAATCTTTACGGTAAAACATAATAAATATATGCATATTTACTTTTTTTATATGCAAATGTACAAATTTTAAAGAAAAATTATAGGCATTGACATATAAAAATAAAAATAAATTTATGTTTAGTTACCTAGCAAAATTAAAATCTTATCTGTTTTTCTACAGATATGTAAATAATATAGTTTTATACATTGGTTCATGAAGTTAATGTTTAACCAGAGTTATTATATTTCATCTATGGTTTGATACAGCTGGGCAGCGCTGTTTTAGTTGAAGTTTAAATTGCCTGAGCCAGTCTGGGCTTATTGTCTCATAACACACGACAAACTACTTATAAACCAAAATCAGAATAATTCATATAAAACTTATTAAACATAAATAAAGACCATTCACCCACTCGCTGCATAAATAAAACAACAACTAACAAGACGGCAGAAAAGACGAGACGACAGAGACTTTTTAGTTAATTTACAATGCCAAATAGTTGGTCTAGCCTAGTTTCCATTTGATATATTATTTTATTTCAAGCAGTGGCACCTATAAATCAAAATTATCGTACATTTTTGCATGCAGTAGGAAGTAATATCGTACATCGTAAAAAACAGTGGAATTATCATTCAAATACAATTACTATCGTACATCTGGAATCGTACGTGAATTATCGTAAATCTCTTGAATGTGATTTGACATACGTGTTTTGAAATAAAATAACTAAAACTCAGGTCATCTGCTTAAATATATGCCTTCATAAAGCCTGTGACTCAATGATTAATTTAAATATACGCTTAATGCTTTTACATTTTCTCCTACTGTATTCTCGAGTACTTCATACCCCTAAAAATGGCATATTAGCCAGCTTGGGCCTTTTTTTGCCAGCCTGTGACCTGAAGAGACTCGAGTCACTCGAGACTAACATGTGTATTCACCCGCTGAGACGTTATCCGTTTAAATTTCAGGCATACAGGCACATGGGAGCACAGGTAATGGGAGCACATTATGCTCCTGACCATATTTAACCATCTTATGTTTTATGCATCGTAAATTCTTGTGCCCCTATCTTTTGTTAAAATTTTTATCAAAACATCTTTGTCTGTCTGTACATTACTTTGGGAGGTTGTCTAGCAACAGGGAAAATAGGGAAAAAAGGGAAAAGTCAGGGAAATTAAAATAGTAGGGAAAAGTCAGTGAAAAGTCAGGAAATTTTTATTTTGGTCAGGGAAAATCAATATATTCACATATTGATTAATTTAATTAACTAAAGCAATGCCATAGTCCATAAAATTTCATTTGAAAGTGAATTTAGCCATCTGTATTTGTATCATTTTTTGCATAGGCCTCCCAAGATATATTTTTTTCCTTATAATTTACAGTAATTGGTTTTAATTTATAGGTTATGAAGTTTTTACTTATAAACTGTAATGGGTCTTGGTTTTGGTCGTTTTACCGAGATTTTCGTCATTTTTTGGTCTGATAAAAATATTGGTGCAGTATGGAAAGGTCAGAGAAAAGTCAGGGAATTTCTGTGAGATAATTTGCTAGATACCCTGTTTGGTCATTCTTGAAGTTAATCAAGAACATTTGTTAGTAACATACCGTTTGTTTGATTTATTTATTCAGTGTTACATGTGTGGGAAATGTTCTGTGTCGATTAAAACTGAAGGGTTTAGACCACCTTTAGGCATTTAGATAGTAGGCTATAAAATACTGTGTGTACATTATTCAATTTCATTTAGGTGGACAACCTTTACCAACTTATTTGCCCTTAAGATGGTACTGCTTATTCAATTAATTAACAGTGTTTTTCCTAAAAACTTTCATCTACTTTTGTGTAATTTGTTGTATGGAAATTAGTTTTATATAGGCTGACATATAATCACTTAAAGACATATGACTTCTGATTAGTAAGAAAATTGTATTCAAATAATTAATCTAGGCGTTACTACTATACTCACATCAAATTTTTGATAAATGTTCTTATAAAAAATTAAAAAAATTATTATGCATAACTAAACCGTAAGGTGTATTGGTTCTGATTTTGATGCTCTAATTATTTTATAAAAAGCTTAATTTAAAGATAAATTAGATTAGTTCTTGTGTGAATGTTGGGTGTTTTATAAGTGCTGGAGTGAATTCAAACTGTTCAGAATTCTTGAAAATGTTAAATATGTTTATCAATAATTTTTTTATGTCTAAAAATAATTCTTCACATTATAAACCCAACTGTTTGAGACATTTTTTCTTATTTTCACCCACACTAAAAGTTGCTGTCATAGTTTTCTTGACTCCGAAATTAATTTTAAACACGATATTGTGTTTCAGTGCGAGTCAGTCTGAAATTAAAACCTCTACAGACCAGCCCTCCGAAGGTATGAGACTTTATTTTCGTTCTGCATAATAATGTAGAGGTAGCAAACTCATTTAAATTTAATTCAACACAACACACTTAATGTTAAGAGGAAAACAAATAACTAACATATACCACACCTGTTATTATCCGTCATCACGTTGTAATTTTAAGTATTTAGGCTAGAGTTAACCATGTTTGTACAGTTTGCAATAATACTTTATACAGTTTTAACTCATGTGAGTTTAGCACCCAACTTTACACTATATCTTGCATGCTTTCAAAAGCGACAATTAATTCATTGAATCAGTATAGTTTTCTTATACATTTGAGATATTTTAGGTTAAATTTCATTTATTAAACTCAATTTTTTTATTATATATATGCAATTTGTATGGTCTTTTTAATTATTATTGGCCTTATCTACTCATACATCTATAACATTTGTCTCAGATCTGTCAAATAAATTTTTTGATTAAAGGCTTACGAAGAAAGTTCCAAGTCTGAAGTACTTTGTCCTACATTAATATAGGAATAGTTAAATATTTATATGTCTTAGAGCATTTAATGTTTTACCTTTAGAGCTTTTCTGGGACTAACATTTGTATGAATATCAGGAATGATAACATTGTATTTATAAGGTATAATTCAAGATATATTTAAGAGACAACTAACTCATTCTTTTATTCTGTTGGCCTATCAGGATTTTTGCTATAAAATGCTATTAAAATTGTCTCTTAAGTTCCCATTAAAACCAGCTTTGTATTTTTGTGTCAGTTAAGAGCTCTTAAGATTAAGTTTTTTAATGGTCTTTTTTAATCTATAGTTTACATGTTAATTAAATTTGATAAAAAAATAACACTTTTTTTGCAAGAGGAGGTGTAATGCATTTACACACACTGAGAGGCGCGTTGTCCCCCCAGTAGTGTTGGACTCCCATGGGTTCAATGTCCCTCGGACTACCGACTAACCACCCCCTTTAACACCGAGGACACTAGCCTGGAACTGTTTTGCACTTTACTTGGGGCTAGGCCTTTTGACTTACGCCACTAGGGCAGCCTCTGAGAGGAAAGCTGAGGATTAAGGCCGGTCAAGGTTGACCTTTTTCGCCCGAAGAATGGCCTGGACCGGTTCGGACTCCGACGATGTTGTCAGGTGTTTTCTCACTTTTCTCTTCGATCTCAGAGAGATGTGTACGCTGGACGTGCCATCGGTCATGCTCAAAAAAAGTCGACCGTGTCTGTGATGCGGGGTCAGTGCAGACAGTCCGAGTTGGCGACTCTACCCATTCTGTGCAAGAAGGCTTTTTTTAAGGGGGGACTAGGTAGTCTGGGTTTCCCCACCCCACAGGAAAATCCTGTGAGGGTATCTATTATTTTGGCTTTTTGTACGCCAACCGGAAAGGATAGGAAGCTTCCCTTTGATCATCCCTTAGGCTCACAACCTTTAGTAGATTATCAAAAGGGAAGTAAAAGGAAAAAGGAATAGGTAGATCGAATCGGTTCGGTCAAGCTTAGACTGGGTGGGCAAAGGTGTACCTTTTATCCAATGGATGCTGGAACAGGGCCTCAAGGGATCAGGTGGCCCTCATCTTGGTCACCAGTAAACCCCCGTCCACCCTGCCGTCAAGCCCAGCCTCCCCTGGTGAGGAACTGAAGTTGTTCACTGAAATACAGCTACAACACTGCGTCCAATTGTGACAACTTCCGTTACTGTACCCAGTACTGGTACCTAAACTAGCAAAAGCCAGTTAGGATCCCGCTGGAGCAAGTAGGCTTGAAAGTACCCGTGACCCGACAAGAACCTGGGTCACGAAGTAATCGACCCCGCCGTGCTGGCGTTCCACCCACATTCGGACAGTAGGAATGAGCCTGAAGGTCCAACGTCCCCTCGACTCAGCTTCCCAGTCGCGCTCCCAGCAGTCGAAGCTGTGTTTATGCTCTTCGGCGGCAGCTGTCTCCCTGCCAACTTCCGGCCTCCTACGGTAGATCCATCTCTCCTCAAGAAAGAGTAGAGGGATCACTCCAGCAATCACCATTATAGCTGGCTCGGAGACCGTACGGTAGCAGGGTGTCTACGGATACTGGAAATCCTGGAATTATACTGGAAATTTATTTTGATACTGGAAATACTGAAATTATAGTGGAATTTTAAATTTGGTACTGGAATTTTATTGAAACACAAGTGATGAAATCCGTTAAAACTAGTTTTGTTCAATATATTCAGATATAAAAAGCTCGACAACACTTTTTTTAGCAATGTGTGTTTGCAAACCTAAATTATACCACTTGTAATTCAGTTCAAACACTAAACATCCTTAATCAGATTTAAAATTTTATATGATGTATTTTTTTTTTATTGGAGATGCTCTCAGCATTTTTTACTTTCACATAGCCGATTCACATTTTTATATTATTTTCCATAAAACAAATCAAGTGATATAAAAGTGAGAGACTGAGTGGAAAGACACTCATAGTAAATTAGAATTTTTGTTTCCTAAATTTAGTATAATTTATTTTGGGAATAAATTATGTATTTGTTGCAAAAACTCTACTTTTAGCAATATGTAAGCCAGGAGAAGAAATTTAGACCTAAAGCTTAGCGTGTTTAAAAATTAATAGTTTTGTATTTCATTGTATTATTGATTATTACTTTTTTTCTGCAAACTGTTACTTTTGATTTGTGCTTGTAATTTCATATTAATTATTTGGGTAGTAAGGTGAGAGGAACGTATGGCTATAAGGGGAATTGGGATGCCCTTATAAAAATAAAGAAGAATGTTTTTCTTTGACTAGTTTCTATTTATCGTATTTGTCAATTATGTGTATCAGTTATTTAATTTTCACAATAAACATTATTCATATTAATAAAAAATTATCAATGGTGCTCCTTAGTTAGATAAATAAATAGCGAGTGATACTGGAATTTTGAAAAAAAATTGTTCTTGAAATACTGGAATTTTAAAATCAGATGTCAGTAGACACCCTGTGAAGCCGCAAGGCTCCTCGATGTTGGACTCGGGTATCCTGGTCTTGGTACACACGCTTCTCACGTGGCCCATACCTTCGCTCCGTACAACAAAACTAACTGGTTGGCAGACATGAGCAGACGGCGCTTGCAAGAGCGAGGACCGCTGACGTCGGGCATAAGCCTACCGAGGGCAGCGACATCCTTGGCGGCTTTGTCGCCAGCCCTTTAAATCTGCTCTCTGAACACAGTTTGCTGTCAACCATTACACCCAAGTATTTGGCAGCAGGCTTGGCCTCAAGTTCGTCATTACCTATTTGCATGGGGAAGGTAGTGGGTATATGCTTTTCTGTTTATAGAATAGCACTAAGGTACCTTAAAGTGATATTAGGCACCTTTCCAGATATTATTATAAATTGTAGCAATTATAAACCAATGAATTTTGTATAAATTCTGTGTTCAGGGCTCTTGACTCTCAGGCCCCATTTACACTTTTTGAGTTTTCATTGATATCTAATATCAACTAAGATACATGTTGACACAAATTTTTGTGAAACATAATATCAGTCTTAGATACTTAGAATAAAAACGTATCTTGAAACCTTTTTGTTATTAAATCCATTTTGTTATTTTAGTCTTATGTATATATTACTCCTCGGATCATCCGGATTATCGCGGCGGCTGAACACTGATCTGGATAGCAAAAAAACTGGATTATTCAAGGTCAATAATATCACCTTAATAGCGATCAAGAACGAAGTTGATGTCAATAACACTACTTGTATGTCAATTTTGTCAATAGTTGCGTTCCTCTGATAATCCAACCTTTTTGCTGTTCCGACCTTGGCCCCGGTCCCGTAGGTGACGGATTAGCGAGGTTCTACTGTAATAAGTTTTGATATCCGAGGTTCCACTGTATGTTGTCGTACCTCTAAATTGCCTGAAATTTTGAGTTTAGAGTTCTAATTTTCAAATTTTCTATAATGGGGGGTATGGACTACCCCCAAGGCCCCCAGTCATCGGACCCCACAAAGAATATTGGCCTGCGACAGGCTTATGAAGATTTATAATGGACCTCCTTTAAAATTGGTGATCACTGGTCTACCTGAATGTCCATTTGTGAGACAGTGTAAAATCTATGAAGATGTGTCTATTTAACCACACAAATGAAGTATTATCTCATAATTAATACTTCTACAGAAGTGTACTTTCTAATATATGAATTTTTCAGAGCATAGGTCTATTTATCATGTATTTTTTTAAGTGTCTTCCAAGCAATATAGGAACCAACACAAAAAAATCCCTATCTTGCAATCCCAATCTTTTTTGGTCTTTGTACTTAGGTATTGTGTGGAAGAAGGGTTTATCCCTGTAGATATTCATTGCTTATTAACAAACTATTTTACTTCATTTGAGAGGGTCCAACAATAAACTATCTACTTTTATTATTAAAAAATACTGCGGTACTACTTTTTTGTTTGTGATTTAACCTTATATGATAGCAATTTTTTAATTTTTCAGAGAGATTAATTTGATAAAACATAAACATAATATTCTGTTATCTTAAATTTAAACTTATCTTAACTAGTTTTAACATTTTTATTTGTATAGCCTAACATTTAAATGATCTTAAGCCAAATTTTGTGTATTTTCTTAATCAACTTGGGGTCTTAAATTTTTCCATATTCCAAAAGTAATTTTTTTTGCATATTGAATATGGAGGCTACTTACTCTGTTCATGGAAATTTTAGGCTTTAATGCAGTTTGATTGACCACCATAAAGTAATGTATATTATTTAGTGGCCGAAATATAATCTTTATAGTTGTAACATCCTACATGATTTTTTACCGACCTGCAAATTAAAACAGAAACTGTATCCAGACTCCGAATTTAGTAAATCTACATGTGTGTTAAGACTTAAGATTTTACATCTGAAAGATCAACGTTTTCTCAAAGATTCAATTGATCATGAAACGTTTACCAGAACCTCTTATCAGCCTTCGAAAATTACCAAGTTATGACATTGACTAATGTATATATCTTTAGGGGTTATCCATGAAATCATCCTACGCAAAACAACTTCTATCTGTCCATCACACCTTCCCACCTCACAACTCATTGTCTAACTCATATACTTGTGAATATGTCATCAATGTTCAGTGTTTGGTGATCAATATGCTATTTATTTGTCAAAGATGAAAAATTAACACCAATTAATTTCATAAAGGGTATAAAAAATACTTATCCAGTTTAGCTTTTGTGAACACAGATATGTTTCTATATAGTCTTGAATTGATTGACAAACAATTGATTGTATTGTAGTTTGTATGTTTATTAAAAAGCAATAACATATCCTTAACCCTCGAGCGGGCGCATGCAGAGTTTTCCTCCGCACGTGATTTTTATTAAAATAAACAAGGATAATGGGTGTCGACAGTCGTGTCTGGCTTTGTACCTCACACGCCTCATTCCAGGAAGCCCCTAAAGCTATTTATATCTGCCCACACCCCCTTAGTACCTTTTTTATTTACAATTCAGTGATGCTGTGTCAGTTTGTGGAGTACCCTCTCCCGTAACACAGACAGTGATTCCTATCTATGCTAGAAAATTACTTAGTATGTTCAATTGCATTATTTCATCTGTTAGTTGATCAAATAATTGTTTTAACGATGAAATGTGATTCCTAATGAAGTTTGTCAACATTTAAATACTATATATAAAGTGATACCTAATCTATTCTAGAAAATTACTATGTTCAGTTGAATTATTTCACCTATTAAGGTAAACAATTAATTGTAAAAATGTGATACGTAATGAAGTTTATCAACATTTAAATACAATATTTTTGGTATAAAACAAGTAAAAAGGGTTAAATTTATGCAGTTTCATGTTGCGGAGTAAAAACTCCGCATGCGCCTGCTGCTGTTTCACCAGTGAAGCGCCCGCTCAAGGGTTAACAAAAAAGTTAGGCAAGTAGGAAACATATTTTTCCATCACAATTTGTGTGCAAATTAAAATTAGATTATTCCAGGGTCTTTTCCTTTTGACAAGATGATTTTTAATGAGTCTGACCAAGTATATAAAAAGTTAAATCGTTTTTGGTCTTTACTAAATAATCACTGTTGGTTAAGGAAATTTTTTTAAGAAGTACTTCATCAAATATATTTTTCACTTAATCAAATGTATACTTTGTTTTATACTTAAACCATTAACAATGCTAAACTTACATAAAATTGTTATGCCTACTTAATTTCAGAACCGGTTCATCAAATTCCACATTGGTCACCACACACCTTGTCTGATTTGGGTGTGCTTTCAGAGTTGTGTTGCATGAGTAAGACTCACACGAGTTCTATAAACTCTTGAGGACAAATTAAATTTGTAATAATTTTCAGGTTGAGTTGTTTGAGTCTATAATTATTGTTGTATTTTTGTTACTGAGCAGCAAATAAACGGACAAGTAGCGAAGGTAAATATGTTTTCGTCTGGGCAGAAGCACCTTCAGTTGTGCATGATGTAGACCCAAGCTTGCCCCGAGCTTACCCGAGTTTGCCCCCACCCTCGTAACCTCAATGCCCTTCCCATTAGGTATCAAGTACAGGTTTCTGCGTTGTGAGTTTTGGATGATTAAATTGTCACAGGTTTCTTGCCTGTAATTTACTCTAAGAAACAGTAGACGTAACCTTACTGTAGAATACCATAATTTATTTTGTACACATTTTGCAGTGAACGCAGTCAAATTCTTAGCACTCAAAATGTTTAAAAATGAATGAAGAATTTTTTTTTATGTTCAGTGGACTGTTTTCAAGTACAATTGGTTGTCAATTGCTGTATGAATTTTACTGGTTAATTAAAATGAGCCTGCAATGATTGAGGAGTTTGTGTTTTGTACTTTTCAAATCACCCCAAAATTTACAAAGAAACTTTTTTTACAGAAAAGGAGAGAAGTAGACCCTATTAAAAAACCCAATAGTTTGTAATTTGTAATTTAAATTCGTAATTAATTAATTATAATTACAAATTAAAGCTGCTCAGCCAGGGTCAACCAGGCATAGTCCTATATTCAACTTAAATAATAATAACAGTCCAATTCGCCTATTCTGGATGGGTTGAATTTCACATGTATTTATAGGGTGTCTAGGGAGCGTAAATCAGGAAAACAGGGAAAAGTAAGGAAATTTAAAATTATTTGGAAAAGTCAGGGAATTCTTATAATTTAAGTCAAGTGAGGTAAACTCAATATAATTTGCTGAGTGAAAGATTTGGAGGCTAAAAAAGATAAACAGTTGCAAGATGTTCTTCTAAATGCTGAAGATTCGGCTTCAGAAATTCTCTTCTTTATAATATAATTGGTTTCAATTTATGGGCTATTAAGTTTTTACTTACCGTACTTATAAATTGTAACGAGTCTTGGTTTTAGTTTTTCCAAGATTTCTCTTTGGTCAGGTAAAAATTGGTAGAGTATGGAAATGCTAAGGAATTTCTGTAAGATGATTTGTTGCTAGACACCTTGATTTACTATTTGTAAAGTCATTATTTTGATCAAAAGAAGATATTAAATTAAATTTTCCCTTATCTGGGGATCCTTCACTTTTAAGAATTCAACTTAACCTAAAAAATGATTTATATAATGATCTAATGAAATTGATTATTGGCAAATGACGTACTAGTATATTTTTAGTGAATCATTAAAACCATGACATTAAGTTTCCCTAATGTAGTTTATAAACCCACAAACCAGTTTTAGTTTTAGCGAATTTCCTTAAAGGAATAAGCTATTACCGTAGGTCTCATGGTAAGACCTAAGCCCAAGACCGTGTTAACTTTTCATTTTGGGGCCCCCAGAAGCAAAAAACACTATTCGTTTGAATTTTAGCAAATTTCCCCTATAGGGAAGAAGCTGTTACCGTAGGTCTCATGGTAAGGACTAAGCCCGAGACCATCATAACTTTTCTTTTTGAGGTCCCCAGATGCCAAAAACACCATTCGTTCATTTTCATAAATATATATATATATATATATCTATCTATATATATATCTATATATGATTTTTTTGATTCAGTGTTAAGGGCTACTGTATTTAATATGTAATAAATGACAAGAAGGTTGGAAATAAAATCTAACAAAGGGTACTCAGTTCTTGTCATTTATTGCATATATCTATATATCTATATATATATGTGTCTTTAAGCACGATAACTCGCGTAAAAATGGTCCGATCTTAATGAAATTTGGCATGGACATGTAAAGTAGTAATTATTCGGACGAGTTCGTAAACCAGCCCGATCGGACTACCGGAAGGGGGGGGGTAAAGGGGGGTAAACCCCCCAAAAAATGGGTTTTTCGAGTTTTTTACATAGAAAAATAAAAATAATCAAATGTTTGTTTGCACCATCGAATTCAGCTCAAAAAAACAAACAATTTAGTATTTTGAACCACTGCTTTATGTCCATTGGTTACCGAGATATTGGAAGTGGTAAACACAGTACGTTGTCCCAATGTTAACCTTATGGGAAAATAAGTAAAATTCTATATCTTGCTCATTTCTCAACATATCTTGGTAAAACTCGGTAAATGGGTTCTTCTAGGTCAGATCTACTAAATATTTAATTAAAACCACCCAGTTTTAATATACCCATAGCAGCAAACCTGCATACTCATTCCCCATGTTATTCTTATGGAGCTTACAAAAACATGTCAAATCTCGCTATGTTGGATCGAAATATGTTGTTTTGCATTTGAAATTCGCTGAGTATGCAGGTCTGCTGCAACGGGGGTATTATTTTCATATTCTAGTAATGTGCCTCTTGTACATAGGGCACAGGGAATTATTTAAGAATGTACTTTGATATCTTCATGTCTCTAAATCCATTTCGAATTGAATTTTCTAAAAGTAAAGTAATTGAAAAACTTGGTCTGGCTTTTAGGTTTCCCAAAATAGTATTCTACACAATTATTTTACTGAATTATTGTATTGAATTAGTGAAATGGATTAAGGCACTCTTTACAATTTTTTTAGTTTTAGTTTCTTCTCCAAGTAGCATTTATTTGTTTTAGTTATAAACCTGATATTTTTTTATTTTTAGAATTTAATTGAAGTTTTTCTTAAATATTCTTAAATAAACTTATTTTTTTCAACGTATATATTTTTACTAATTTTTAAATCTCAACATGTATTTATTTATATAAATTAGGTTTTATGTTTGTCTTAGTAATATTAACATTGCCTGGTTTATAAACAAAAATCAAAAACAGCTTATTCATAAATCAAAGATAACATATAGAACCATAACGTTTATCAAAAATTTCTTGTTGAGAGTCGATAGATATACTTTTTAAATATACAGTGAAGAAAACAGCATTTAAAGAAACTTATTGCTTTAGGGTAAATTCTTTCGCAAATAAACCATTACAAAAATTATACGGCACAGAAAAATATAAATAACTATTAACATAATGTTATTGTAATCAAAGTAATGGTTTCTGTTTTAAGATGAATTTTTTATTGTATTTTTTATATATTTAATTGTATTTTTTATGTGTTACTAATTTTTAAATACTAAAAACCAATCTGTACATGTCTTGTTGAGCCTCGTGTTCCAAGTTGGTAGACAGGTTGTGAGAAGGATAATCTGGGTGGCTGTTGGTTGATGGGGCCAGTTCTTAACCAGGTGTAGGCAGAGTAAAAACCTGATAACATTGACAATACACCTGTAGCGGACTGCTAGCTCAATGGCAGAGAGCGGATGCAAAAGCGTCAGTTGTACTGACAGTCCTCAATAGATAGCACTCCCGTTATCACATAATCATGCAGGGTGTGGTCAAAATAAACGTTTCATAATTACTGAGAACCTAGAATCTAACTTTATCAAACTGTAGCTTTTAACCCACTTTTGGAAAATGAACCACATCTACGTATTCTATGTTCAGGTAGAAATATGTCGAACACAGCTGTTTCTACCTAACAGTCAGTCATTTGCATGCAGAGGCCCAATACCATTTAGTATCTACTTATGTGAAAAAATGACAGTTGAATCTCGAAGAAATAGCTATACCGGTATCCCAAAAACGACAAATGCCAATTATTTCTAGCTGTACATTGAATACTTATAACGTAGTTTATTTTCTAAAACTGCAGTTAAAATTACAGTGTGATAAAGTTAATTTCCAGGTTCTCAGTAGGCCTAAGTATAAAACTTACTATTTTAACCAAACCCTCTCTGATTATGTGATTATTGGTGGTGCTATGTATTGAGAACTTCTGTGAAGCTTTTGCATCCCCTCTTGTCAATCGGGCTATTCTCCCACGCATGCATTGTCAATGCCAATAAACATAGGGTTTCATTTGGCAGGTTATTAACCTTGATTCGTCAACAATTCTTTTGTAAATCCTCCTTTAGGTTTTTCGAGTTTCGGCTACAAGTAGCCAATTTCAATCCATAATACTAAGTCAAACTTTACTTCATCTGAAGTTCATCATACTTAAAAATAAAGTTTAACATAGTATTATGGTTTAAATATGGCTACTTGTAGCCAACTACTACAAGTAGTGGCTACTTGATTGACCTTATATAGGGTTAACTAATGAATCGTTGACAAATGGGGGCTACTAATCTGTATCATTATTCCACATGATTTAGGAGGCTACCATCATAAATAAAATATAGGTTTTTGAATTTCTTAATTTCAATTTCAATTTATTTTGGTTTTTAATTTTTTATTTAACTTGGCTGCATCATTACGCCAGGAGACTAAAGATGATTAAAGGATAGGGAGACTTTATACGTCTAACAATTTTTATCTAATCCTAACTATAAACTGAAAGGATTTGTTATCAAATTTTCAGGCCTTTTTGCACATGATGTATATATTAGGAGCCATCCATAAATTATGTCATCAGGTTTTGCCCCCATCTCTCCCTCCCTCCCCCTCCCGAAAAAATTTGCCTGATGTATGAATCGTAAATTTAAAGTATGTTATCAAACTGTGTTGACAAAGTATTACTTCATTTACCTTAGTGAAATGCTACCTGAAAAAAATCATTAAATCATTGTATCTATGCTTTCCTTACAAATTTAGTAATAAATATTCATAAAAAAATAATGTTGTCTCAGTATCAACCACGTAATGTCATGCACAACATCCTACTGTCACCTTCAGTCTTTACCCCCTTTCCCACGCTATTTTCAGATGTCTTAATCTATGGACGGCTCTTAGATAAATTAAAATTACACATAGCTTTACTCTTGTAGACAGCTTAGCATACTTATGTTTTTCAGTTGCATTAAATAAGCTTAACCACTTTTTTCTCAACATCCATTAAACTTTTCAACACTTTTAGTTATCAGAGATTTTGAGCTTTCCTTTATCATTAAATATATTCATTCTTTAACCTTAGTAAACTAATCATTGCAAATAAACGATAAATTATGAAAAATATTCAGCTAGTTTTGGCCACTGGTTTATATCATATGCCTCCTAAAACTTAAAGTTCAAAGCAGTAAATTCTCTTTGACGAACGTGCAAAGTTTTCGAAGAACTCAAGTATTTCTTTAAGTGAATTTGGTTTGAAACTGTAGCAAATATTTTACCCAAAATTAGAACATCACACCTTACCCTTGAACTTTATATCAAAATACCAGATATTACCAATCGTTAACTGCCTTTTCAATACCTGATGTGAAGATGCTAAGAGAACTTGAATGTATGGTTTTGGGCTTACACATATTAATAAGAAAATCTTAACATTTTAATCCTTACCATCACATTACTATACTCTAACGTATTTGTAAATGTTGAAATTGAATTTATTTCATACCTTGTCCCTAAATGAATACCCATCAATGTTTTAAAGATAAAAAAAACTAAGTTTTATAAATAAAATCAAGTTTTTAAATTCATTCGATACTTAACTGTTAAATTATATTTTAAGTTAAAAAAGAAATTGTTACGGATTTGTCTGCAAACTTTTATTGATGTTAATATTATTTTTAACATGCACGAGATATTTCATGGTCTTACCTTCTTGCTATGATCTATAAATTATTTTAAATAAAGAAAATATGATATACCGTAAAAAAATTTTAACAGTAATTTGCCCCCCTCTCTCCCTCCCCCTATTAGTTACCTCTCTATTTTCATTAGTTACCTCTCTTAACTGTAAACTGATTTATTATTATTTTGATCTTCAGTTTAGTATTATTATGCTTAAATATCATATTTTATCACAATTTCATGTAAAATTTATATTTAGGTTTTTGCTTGTAAAAGGTAAAATAAGTAGTTTTTAAATGCATTGGTTGTATATACCAACAGTATTTTGAAAAATTTTCATTCAACACTAGTAAAATATGAAATATTTATTTAATATTCATTTATATTTTTTAAATTACATATTAATATTTGAATTTTTATTACTTAAAAAAGAAATAATTGAATATCGCTTAAGACTAAACATTTTCAAAACAATCATAGCTTATAAATAACTAATACATTCGTGTAAAATGTAGTTAGAACGAGTAGCTATTAATAATCCTTTTTTAGAACTATTGGACTGCCACATTCAGTGTTTTAAATCTTTGTTGCTTTCTTAAGTGCATGGCCTTTCATGTTATAATAATCTACCTGACACAAGTACGTTTTCCTTTTACCTAAATCATTTTGCATTTTGTGGTCATTCATTGTGTAGTTTTTCATAGCATTGTCCATTTTCATTTTTATAGCATAATAATCCCATTTTGTCTGCTGAGGTCATGAGAAGTAGAAAATAGGAACTTTCCCATAGATATTGAATGCCTCTTTCTTGCTGTGAATGTCAACAACACAGGTGGTTCTTAGATTTAAATAATATGACACATTTAACATATGTTACAGAAATGCAGTTAATGTATGGTATCATGTTGTTTAGTTCCTATGACACAGCACAATCAAGAAACATTGATTCTATTTTATTTTTTTTATTCTTATAGATTTTGTGATCTAAAGTGTTTTATCAGATTTGTATTTCTATAGTATTTATTCTTTTCTTATAATCTTTCTATACTTTCTTTTAAGAGACTGTAAATATTTCAAACACATAATTTTGATTTTCAATGTATATTTACAATGGGAGTCTGCAGTACCTGTCGCCTTTCAGGGGTTTGTCCCTTAAAAAAAATGTTAATTTCAAACAGTTGCTACACCTTTATTTTCCGCTCAAAAATTACAAAATTGGTGTTAATTTAAAGGTAATACAAATATCTAGAGATCTGTGGGATTAAAGTTTTTGAACCGGAAAAAGTTCTTTGAATAATTAACGATATACATGTGTAAAATTAACCATTTTACATATAAATTTTTAGCTATAAATTGAACATATTTCGAAATAGTTTCCTCACAGTTCTCTCCTAATTTTCAAAAAGAAAATCATGTTCAAAAACCAGTTTTATACTTTTTAAGGTAAACAAGTAATTTTTATTCAAAGCCGTATATTTTTCTAGGAAGTTAGCATTGTTCTTATGGGACTAAAACCCAAAATGGTGGGAGGTACTGCTGACTCTTAAATAATTTTCGTACGAAAGATATCAAATATCTGTGATCTGTGGCCACAGGATATTAATGCCCACTTTTATTCATAGCTATTACATAAAGTCTTTCTGAAAGATATTACTAACTGAAAATTCAACAGAATAATAAAGTATTGATTTGAGAATGGTGTAAAAATAAAGTTATAAAACTACTGCTTTCCAATTCGCTTTAATCTGTTCTATGGATGAGACGTGTCCCTGTGTTTTCAACTATCCTCTGTCTGTAGCCAAGCTTTTTTCATTAGTCAAGCACTGTTTAAAGGATTACAAAAACAAGAACACAACTACTTTGATTGAATATAGGCTTATTTAAAACCCTATCCTAGACATCAGAAGTAAACAGTCTGCAATCCTACTATAAATATTTTTTATTATTTTTCTTGACCGTGTAATTAATAGTATCTGACAGAATCATTCTTTTTATTTTGTTTAAATGTTAGCATTATCCTAATCATTCTTTTATTTTGCTTCAATATTAGCATTACCCTAACCATGTTTCTGACATTAAATTAAATTGTTTACACTATGTTTCTTTTTTTGCACTCAGTTCCTTTCAAAATAACTATCAAGTTTAGTTGATTTATATGCTGTTTAATTAACTGATGTATAGGCTGACATGATTTTCATGTATTAAGTGCAAAAAATGTCACTAGCGCGCGGGTAAAAGAAAGAGGAGTCTCGAGATGTCTAAAGTGGTACTCATGCTGATGAGATTGTGTCATGGTTTTTATAAGTACGCCACTTTAGAAATCAATTCAGATTACGCCACAGTAAACTCTCTTATCTGTAGTAAACTTATAAATAAAATAGACTATAGTTAAAGGTGCGATGGCTCAGTAGTCATAATTAACGAGTAAATTTATTTTGTTGTTGTATACAAATTAGGTTGAATCGACCTGGTCTGAATTACTTGTCTTTAATCCTACACCAGGACCGCTTAAGATTTTGCATTCAATATCAAATGGATTCAGTGATTGAGTCCTGAAATATACCAGATAGTTGTTACAATTTCCCATTGTTGCTGATCGTGTACCAAAAAAAACTACTCACACAACTCGAGTGAATGCAGTAATCAAAGCTACAATTACCCATGAGAGGCGTCACAAAAGAAACATTTTCAATGAACATGATTTCTCCTGGAATATTACTATTTTGAATCCGTTTTTTATTGGTGTTGCACAAGTTTGGTATGTTACAACATGTTAGAATGTTTCATGTAACGATTAACCTATTTTAATTAGTTACCTATAAATAGATAATCAGTTATTCAAGTGCCTGAATGACACAACTGGTCAGAATCGTCAAATTGACAAAAAATAATTACAGAAATCACAGAAGAGAAATAGTATATACTATCTTATTTATAAATTTCTTTGGAATAACATTACAAGTCATACCAACTCACCTGCTATACCAGTTCTTACTGATTGGTTAAAAAATGTTAAATATTTATATGTGTATTTACGAGTTGAATATATTTCAATGAAATGTTTTGTTTGTAGCGGCACAAATCGGTGGTGAAATGCCCCAATTTAACGTCAACAAGACGTTTGCGGACAGAAGGTATAAAGTGTCCAGTGCCAGGACTTACTTCTACCTGAATGAAGCAAATTGCGAACGAAACGTAGAAATTTTCCAGGACTGTTTACATGCTGTGGCTGGTAAGTGGAAGTTGATTGATTTCTTCTTTAGAATGCTAGTCAGTTTTAAACACATTTGATGTAAGTTCTAAATCAACCTCTTCATTATTGTTTGTCACTGATTATTATTGTTTGTCGCTGTTCCAAGAATTTTTAAATCTATAAATTTAACGAATGCGTTTCACATAGCTAATTGTTTGTTACGTAAAAGTCCTCAAGAAATTAGAGACCTGCGACTGTCGCGAGTATTTAAGAGGGTTGTCGCTGCCTGGCTGGTGGAGATAGGTCTTGATAATACCGAGACGCCTATCAGCCAGGAATATCCTGTATAACTGATGCACAACAGGACTACTTTGACCGTTTCGACCCTACAGATGCTTTACTATTACAGTTTGTTTGCGGCAAAAATCGATGCCTCAGTAAATCGGGAATCAGTAAATCAGTAAATCGGAAAATCTATAATTTATATCGTGTTTGACCTTGTATATGGTATTTTACTTTTCTACTTTACAAAATAAATTTTTTACACTTTAGACAAAAAATTTTTTCCAAATCTTTTTTCAAATTCTCTTTAGTTATTTTTTATGTTGTTTTTTTTTAACTTTAATTCTTTAGTAAATTTGTTTCACTGTGAGAAAGAGTGCTTCTATTTTATATTTTAGTTTTATAACTACAACGCAGTCAGATATAGACTCAATCAGTCACAGGTCATTTGACCCATGTGATTTTTTTCTTTACATATTTGTCATAAGCTGTAAATTTATGATAATGATTAAACAATTTTTTGATTTGATTTGATTTTATCACATTTCAACACCTATGTAAAAGATCAAACAAACCTCAGCCGGGTGTGAACGCGGCTCAGGCCAACCTAGATTTCCTACAATCTGAATAGATGTTTTGTGTCTTTTTTTACCGACCCTCTTACTTTTACCGACTATTAACGATTCCCTGTAGTAAAATGTTATTTAAAATAATGGAAAATGTCAATATGGAGCATGGGGAGTAGATCTTTTGAGGCATTTGGTCGTTATAAAATAAAATAAAATTTACATTTACCCCTCATTATCTCAATAACCGTCTATGTCAGTCAGGTAACATAGGGTATCATTTTATTCGGAATTTAATGTCAATTATTTTTGCAAAGTGTAATATTTGAGGAAATCTCACTGTTTTCAAGATATTTGATAAAAAGTCAAAAAATTTACATTTCCCCTCCTATTAACCCCCTCCCACCCAAACCCGATGCTCAAATCAGTGTAACTTTTGTTTGCATATTGGGGGAGGTGTATTAAACAAATTGGCACTGGCTAGAAACTTTTTTTTTAATGTCCAGGTTTTCCTCTTTTTAAAGCTAATTGCACTGTACTGCTCTCTCTCGGTATTCAAACAAGCCATGGATTTAAATTTTAAAATTTTCAATCTAAAAATCTAAAAGCCCAACGTTTGAATAATTTTAAATATTTAAGCATTAAGGAATAAAAGAATTACTATGCAAGGATTAAAATTGTATGTTAGCTTATAAAGGGTTAAGCAATTAATTTTGGGAAAGTCTAGGAAAATGATAGAAGATGCCCTAATAAACTTATAAAACATGTGATTTAAATAGTGATTGGGACATTTAAGTCGATACACTTGCACAGAAGCCTTTGAACTATTAAATTTACAGGTGGGTCAATGGTTCATACTCATTTCGACATTCTTTTCAAAGCCAATTGGCAAGGCTTGTCACTGGCATGTTAATCGTGTTAGTACATAGTCGGTGCAATACTGTAATAAATACCATCAGTGTTTAAACATTTTGCAATTGTGTTAGATAAAAATCATGATTGTGTAAACTTTGTGTATTTTAGATATTCATTCCTATGTCGACTAAAAAGTAATTCACTATAAATAACATGACAAACTTCTACCTTCTCATATTTCTTTAAATTTTGATGTTGAAACTAAATCAAACTTTTTTACCAACCCCATTGATTAATGTCGATACAAGTATACATTTAACTGATAAAATACAAATGTACTTTTTTTTCTTTATTGCCATTGAGTACATAGCATACAATAGGCCAGGTCAAATAAATTACAATATATTGTAAGTTATTTAATTCATATCGAGGTTGAATAATTCTCATCAAAAAAGTTATAAACAATTATTTACCAGGTGTACTGCATATAAGGAATAAGAATAATAATAAGACTATTTATTTTTCCACATTGAACATTATTTCAATAACATTTACATTATTTGGAAATTGAATAACCATCTACAACCATTTTTTGATGGTTATTTAGGATTCACATAAGTTGCTTTTTTCTTATCAGTCCATTCAGTTTTCCCTGGATAACATTACATAACTTATCAACAGTTGCGGTCTACTTGAGCGTATGCTAAATTATAGTACAATGTTAAGATTTTTATCGCTAACAAAGGTTCACTGTCTAATTACTAACTAAGGCTTTTGATTTTAAATATACCGGGTGTCTCACCTAAAGTGAACCAACAGCTAACTTTTTTATAATAAATCTGACCAAGAACTTCTTATGGGGGACTTCCCTTTATTTTTAACGCTGCTTTTTTGAGTCACTTTGAAATTTAAAAGTATGGCCGCCATTTTCCAATATGGCGGACAACTTTGATTTTTCTTATGGAACACCCTGTATTTTATGGCATTTTTGGATTTTATATTTAATTTTAGTAACTTTTTATTCTTTCTCATTTTTTCTAAACCCAGTAGTTAAGAAGGTACAAGCAGTTAAAGTTTGATTTTTTCCCATTTAAAATGCATTGGGAAATTGTTGGTAGTCTGTATATCGAAAAAGGTTGGGTTTAATAATACACGCCAAAGAGTAAAAGTGTCTTAAAATGTGAGTTTAGTAGATCTTTAATCATAAAATAATTTTCAGTTGAGGTTCACTCATAGAAATGTATTATTTCGAAAATGCTTTTACTGCATAATGAATACATGGGATGGCACAGCTAAATGGACACAATGCTTTTTAAATGGGAAAAAATCAAAATTTAACTGCTCATATCTCCTGAACCGATCGTTTTAGAAAAAAATGAGTAAGAATAAAAAGTTCCTCAAATTAAGCGTTAAATTAAAAAACACTCTAAAATACAGGGTGTTCGATAAGAAAAATCAAAGTTATCTGCCATATTTTAAAATTTCAAAGTCACTCCAAAAAGCAGCTTTAAAAATAAAGGGAAGTCCCCCATAAGAAGTTCTTTGTCAGATTTATAATAAAAAAGTTAGCTATTGGTTCACTTTAGGTGAGACACCCGGTATAAATACTGTAAGATGTTATGTTACAATTTTAAAGTTAATCTTTCAACTGGAGGATACCGAAGTCCGATTCTTAGCTGGTTCAGTTTAATGTACTCTCAATTCAGAAATAATTTTAGAGAAATTATAAACCTCCTCTTGTAATGCATTTTGATTCCGTTTACTTACTCGAGAGGGGAAAGGAAAAGAGACATGTTAAAGAGCAATGAATGAGGTGCTTTGTTGGGATAGGGACGCTAATGAATGGTCCCAACCTTGGTCGAGTCGGACAATTATCACCAGTTTGTTATCAGCCAGTGAGGGGCTCAGCACGGGCCGCGGTTGTTCACATTGGCTTACATAACTCTGCAAGCCTGGCAACCGTGGTTGGCTCAACGTGGATTAAATATTTAAAATATATCTGCCTAATTTTTATGTAGTCGCGGATCGGTTTGCCAAATTCAAGTTTGCAAAAATATTTATGTCTATCGAGAAATTAATATTTGTAGTTGTACTTATGATACAGAATAAAAAATGTCTTTGTTATACTTGTACAACAGTGCTTGTAAAAAATAATTTCATTCAGAATTGTTCTAAGTTATTGTTGCCAAAACTTGATTGTAGCCTTAGAACGGACAGAGATAATTAATTGAGTCGATGGTTGACTTTTTAATTCGGTTGTTTACTTTGGTATTTATGAGATTGAAAGTTTATGAGGATTTTTATTCAGGAATATCCCACCTAACATTTAATATAATTTTTTAGTTTTAATAAAGTAAAACTTGGATAATTCAAACCGAGAGGGACCAAAGAAAAAAATTGAACTTGCCAAAAATAAAATTACATCTGTTTTTTTTTTAATTTAAATCATTAAAAACTATGATTGTTTGAATATTTACTTTTTTACTCCCACCTAATGAATATTAGAGATTTAAAATATCAGACCAACAGTAAAAAGTAACAGGATAAAATACAGGAGTAGTCTGACCAGGTCGGCTGGTTAATAGATCCAGAAGAGTTTGATGTCCAAATAAAATTTCTTTTCCTTCCGATATTTCAGATACAACTTCCAAGCTTTAACAAAATTTACTTCTCGAGCTTTTAAAGAACGCTGTACATAATTACAGTTTCATCCTTTCCATTCATACCAAGTAGGAAATGTAAAAATAAAGAAAAAGTGGAAAAACTGAATAACAAAGTGGAAAAGATGATTGCAGAGATAAAAGTAAAGAGAAAATTTTAGCTGCAAATTTTAAAAAACAAATAATGTTCATCAAAGGTTCTTTGCATAATCTTCTAAATCAAGATTATTTACAAATCATATCTTGCCTATGGTACATCCGAATCTTAACATTTCTGACAACTAATATAAGTCGTGAAAGTGATGACCTACTAAAAGCCCAATATAAATCAGGATCCAGCATTACTTGCCTTAACAGTAACTAATTGAAAGTAGGAGTAAAATTAATGGCTTATAATTCTATGTGTTTCAGTTCTTTATGGCCATATGCTCTAAAATTTTCTTTCAATAATTTAGTTTAAAATTAAAAAACTAGCCAATTGCTTGTTAATACGTTTTAGCTATTTCAATATTTTAAGGGCGTTTTGAGGTTGTAGTGGAAGGGACACCGAACAGACTTCGGCTGAAAGCTCCTATGACCGCTGGACCCTAATACAGTGGAGACCCGATAATCCAAAATCATTGGGACTGGATATATTTTGAGTTATCAAATATTTCAAACTAAGTGGAAGTACCTGGTGGACCGAGCCTTGCTCGGTATTTTTTCATGTTCATCAGTTCATCTAATTACTATCAAACATTTCAGCGTCATAAAAATTATAAATAAAAATATTTTTATTACTCAATGCAATATTTATGCCACACGCTGTATTCTCCCTAGATGGCTGTAGTTTGCAAACAACTGTTATGATTACTTCATTTGTTTACACTTTCCTTGTTTATTTCGTTGCTTTTACGGCAATTCATAAGGCCAATGTTAAAGTTTTACAGTTTTAAAATTTGTTTTATTACGTTATTAGATTTTCTCTGGCCGAGTTATCTGCATAGAACACATTTTTGAGTCATCAATTACTTATTTACAGACTTTGAAGGAAATCCTCGGATCCGTTTTTGAAATCATTGTGCAAGCAAGCACGCACGGCCCGACGATAACATTGCTCATATAAGAGAATAGGATTATTACTAAATAAAAATAATTAATTCATCTCTGCAGATTACCCGCGATCGGCAAATATGCACAATTAAATTCTTCGCCCGTTTGTTTACTTTGCAAATATAACCGCAGAGTTTCTTCCGTCGTTTTTCCACGATTGATAAAGACACGCGATCCTCTTTGAAAACCTACTTTTTCCACTACTGTCCCAAATACCCGCAAACGTCTAATAAGCGGGATCAAACTGAACAGTCATTTACATATTTTACAAAGTAGTTCCTGTGCTCTGAGAACGCATACTCGAATTTCACTTTTTTTGCAAAATTGTGTTATAACGTTATTGTTTATATGTTTTGTCTATCCACCTGCGTTTGGTAAACACACACGATGGTCGTTCGCAAAATTACTCCCGCGCAATCGAATTGAAAGCTATTTACCATTTTTTTAGCCAGGATTGAGTAAAATTTCTTATCCCAATAGCGTTGCTGACCAAGCAGGATTTCAGATTACCTGGACCCCAATACAATTAGTATTTTATTATGGAAGCTTTGGTAATGACATTTTTACTCGAGAACTGCACTGCTACTTCAGAAGAAATTGTATCAAAAACTATGGGATGAAAAAATTGAAAAAATTCAAAATCGGACAGGTGTCCTGAGGGTAAATATCACTACATATCAGTTGCAAGCTGCATGTTTTGGAAAAGTCAGGTTCAACGACCTTCAAACTCACACAGACCAAAGTTAATTTACAGACAATATTTATCCGCGGGCGCATACATTGAGCAGGGTTAGAGTTAACATTATTGTCTTATGAAAAAGTTGTGATTCAAATGGATTTTTGACTCTAAATTTAACATTTATTTCTTAGGGATTTTTCAGTCTAACAACTTTTAGTTTTTTATGGTTTCTACATAGAATTTGAACCATCAAAGTTTTTATTTGAACCATGATTGTGTAGCGTGGTCAACATAAAATAGCAGGCACTAAGGTACCAGAAAAAATATCCAAATTAAAAAGATTTTTAAGTTAATGAAGTAAATTAACCATGTTCAATTGCATACGCTATTTAGCATCAACATATTTTTCGTTTCATTTGTGTAAATTATTTCGTAACTTAAGATGTGTACTTAACACTAAAATTTGTTTAAAATTTACCTGACTTCTTGACGGCTGATAAGGTTATGCAAATTATTTCTACATGAAAATGTAGTTGTGTAATAGAAGACTTGTACAAGAAAGTATTTAAACTAAATAGTCAATAGTCAATATTTATTAGTCATTCAGTAATTTACAACAATTACAATAGACTTTGTCAAAGTTCTTATTATTTCTACATGAAAATGTAGTTGTGTAATAGAAGACTTGTATAAGAAAGTATTTAAACTAAAGAGTCAATAGTCAATATTTATTAGTCATTCAGTAATTTACAACAATTACAATAGACTTTGTCAAAGTTCTTATTACTATAATAAAATAACATATAACATGTAACATATGGGTTGTTATACATATAAATTTACACATCAATAAAGTACCTATACAAAATTAAACACATATTCTTGAAATAGATTACAGATTTTAAAATGTCTCCTTATCTAATTTTATTTCAAAAAATTCTCTGATATCATAAAAAGGATTCTTAATTAGCCAGTCTTGTAATTTGTTTTTAAAAGAATTTAATGGCAAAGAACAAAGGTATGAAGGTAATTTGTTATATAATTTAATAGCTAAATTTGTATGATAATTCATAGTCTTAGTCTACATCTGCTCATTGCTAACTTATCATTTCCCCGAGTAGAGTAAGAATGAAAATGATTCATTTGTAAATGATTGTTTAAATTAGACTTTATTAACAATAAAACATCAAAAATATACAAATTTATTATTGTCATGATACCTGTTTCTTTAAAAAGAGGTCTACAGTGTTCCAATTTTTGTGAATTTGTCATTAACCGTTTCAACTTTCAAACGTTTACAACTTAAGGGATTTTAGTCAAGTAAAATTAGGAAATACTTAATTTAGTTTAAAGATTTAAATAAACACAGCTGAAGGACCTACACTCATTTTCTGAAGTACACTCGAGTAAGATGATAAATCTCTCTTACCGAACAATATATACTGATTTATAGATCATGCTTGAGACTTGATTATATTTTGTAACCTTTTAAAGATAATCCACTTTAAGTGAAAGTTTTGTACAGTATGAAACAAATTATGTGACCCAAGTCATCCATAAGCCTAATGCTAAAATTAACATTAGTCTTGTTATCTGAATCGGCCTATAAATGAAGTGTATTTTATGATCTCATTGATTAAATGTATCAACAAATTTTCGAATTGTATTATATCAACTTATTGTTGCAGGAGCCACCTATGGAACAGGTATCACGGCAGTTAAACTTACGGCTCTGGGGAGGCCACAGTTATTGGTAAGTGAGATGGGAGTTTGTAATAGTAACATGTCGTGAAAATGGGTCTCAATTTTGAATTTTCCAAATACAGTAGACCCCCTCTTAACCGACCTCGTTTTAACCGACGATCGGATTATCCGCCCTTGCTGATAAAATATTAAAGTTTGTTTTAACCGAGCCTTGTTTTTAGAATAGTTTTAACCGCCCTTTTCTAGGAATTGTGGCATTTCCGTTTCCATTCTCGGCGATGGGAACGTTAGGCTCAACTCTACAGGTAGTTACAGGTTAAAATATTTTGAATACAGCATTTGTTAATTTATGAAAACATACAATAGATGCATTGACAATCAATATTGCAAGAATTGTTAAAAACATATTAACATGTTATTAAAGGTGTTAACACAATAATTTTTTTTTAATCACGTCTACTATTTAGTTTATAAAAAGGTTTTGTGTTGAATGTGATGATCATATTTTGGGGTTATTTGTGACATTTCTACAGTAATTATTATGGACTAAACTATAACCTATATGTTGATAGATATAGTTTATTTTCAAAATGATAAACAAATAGCTTTATAATGATGTTAATAGAACCCTAAATCATTAGAGCTTTCATTTTTAGAAGTTTAAGGGATTACCCGTTTTAACCGACCTTTTAAGTTATCCGACCTAGGTCTGGTCCTGTGTGGGTCGGTTAAGAGGGGGTCTACTGTAAAAACATGCAAATTTCAGACAGTACGTTCTAAAGAACCATGTTTTTGTTCAGAAAAGTTAAAATTTCTCCGTTATTAGTGGATTGGATTAAATTTAGTAGCTTTTTTGTCACTTGTACAATTTTTCTAAAATTTGCGGTTTTTCAGATATTTTGCTTTCAAAACAAAAACAGTCACCATTTTGAAATGGTACAAAGTAGAAATTTGATACTTCTTACAAAAATAGTTCTCAATAGTAGTCATCCATGTACTAAGTTTGAATTTTATACGTTTAGAGGTTTGTGAGATGTGATTAAATATGCAAAAATCATAAACGGATACTCAGATAGAAAACAAAGCACTTTAGGACCTATGTTGATACAAACTTTTTATTTTTATTTTTACCTCTACTATTATATACTAGAAATACCATAATTTCCGGACACCCTGTATATCTTCATTTTGTGTGCTAGAAAATGAATTGTGTGATTGTACCGGGTGTTTATAAATGAATATCGGCGTTTCAAAGCCTTGCAGTATATATTCTATTAAACATATATTTACAAATAATACATCATTAATACTCAAACAGTTTTTTTTCTACATGCATTCAATATCATTGTTATTTGCCACATGACACGTTTCGAGCTGATAAACGAAAACATCGAAAACTTCAATAAGTACCGTTAGGTTAGTTGATTTAACCTTCCTTTCAATTCTGTTCTTAATATTAGTTACATCAACTAATAGTAGACACTTTATTTTAGGAGTTTGAATCCTAATAAAGTGCATTATGTGACATCTAGTGAAGAGAAATGTTATGCAAACATAATTAGTCATTTGCCGCTTGCTATGAGGCCTATGATTCGTACCGATCGCTGATTTGGCGCTGTGATTGGCTTTTAATACGAATCCTTGTTCCAGATCCACACTACACATTCTCTTCTTTTGAGGGTATAAAAAATAAAAATTACTACGTTTTTTACTAAACTGATGTACCCAAATTGGAATAAAAACGAAACTTAAGTTGCACCAGTTATCCTGGCAGCACTTACGAATGATTTAATTTTTTTCAAATACCGATTCAATGTGTGTTGTGAGACTAATGACGATCACATTGAATACTCGTAGAAAAAACTGTTTGAGTTGTTCTTTCAAATGATGTCTTATTTGTTAAAATATGTTGAATAGAATAGATATTGCAAGTCGTTAAAACCCTGATATTCATTTATAAACACCTGGTATGTCAGTCTGCAGAGGTGTCTACTGAATATATTGGCAAAATTTTGTCCCTCAGGATATTTCTTTCCTCTTTATTTAGTATCATGAATTTGATCTATAGCACGCTGCCCTAGCACTTGTGCAGTTGTGTTACGTTTATTGTGTGTTTGAGTATTTTCAATGGGCTGTAAAAATAGGAAGCATGTTTAAAACAATCCTTAGAGGTCCTGATAGAGAAATTGCCCAGGAATTATACTGTGAAGTAGTTCATGTAGTTAGTTGAAGGGGTCCCCCGTAAAACGTTCTAAGCGACAAAAAACTAGTTTCGAGTAATCAAGCATTGAAAGTTGAATTCTAAAATTTACAAGTTTTTCAAGGTTATAACTTAAAATCATCTGTATAATTTGTTAATACCCTATTTATAACATCATAATGAAGCCTTACATTCATTTTTTACTTGCCATTAATCATTTTAAAACATTTTACGAGGTTTATTTGGGGTTATAATGTTCTTAACGACTGGCGCATGAAACGTTCTCTGACGGACTGCTCTTCTGCTTTGGAAGAAAACATCATGGGAGTGTAGGAATACCACCATAAACGAAAATAAAACTCAAAATAAATCAAATTTATTGATATAAAAGTATAAAATCGTAATTTTATCACATCATGTTAGACGTCATTTTGGGGACCCCTTCAGTTGGTTAGCTTGGACGCTGACCCATCGGTCTGGGGTATGTTTATGACACAGCGTTATTCATTGTTTGGGGTTGGGCTCAACGCCTTGGTCAGTTAAATGCACCTTTCCTGTCAGCGATGTCAGTAGCAAACATGTAAATATAAAATCTTTTGAAGGTAGTGAATGCTATACATTTCAGAAAAAAAGTGATTTTATCAACTTAAAACTTGAATCAAAACCCGTTATTTGAGTTATGACAAACACGAAAGTCAAGAAGTTCTGTAATCTTGTGTTTCAACTGTGATTGAGATATCAGAATAATACATGATTTATTACTATGATGATATCATCTTTTGATAAAATGTTAGCTATTGTAGCAATAATTCAGATAAATTCTAGGTCTTTATGTTTCGCTCTTGTCCGCATGAATCGTTTTTATCATTACTTTTTAAACATTATACATATACTATGTTATTAGAAGACTCTCATAAATCTGGTGCATAGAAACCTGTACTTCAGAAAATTTTGATAATAGTATTTTTTTTTATTTAATGAAACACATTTTTATCGTGTTCGAGTAAGTATTCAAGAGTGCGAGCTTTTGAAGTACTGAACTCGACTGGAGTCTGTTCAAAAAAGTTTGAGTCAAAGACGTGATGTGACAATATTTGTCACGATGATTTTTCTTTACCGTGAGACAAAGATGATATTTGTTTGCCATTAAGTGACAATATTCATTTATATGTCTGGATTTTCAAGGGTCTACTGTAGTAGAATTCCCGTTCATCTTATTCTATAATCCTTGTCCAAATTATAAAGGACATAAACTAACTATGGCATTTAGAAGCAAAAAAACTAGACTCGCGGACGGACTAGACAAATTCTAGATCTCTTCTTTTTTATTCAGTCTTAGTTGTAGCTTGCTGATTGTTGTTTAAGAAAACAAGTTATGTGTTTTTTTAACAGTAGGGGTTCTGTTGTGAATTACTTAAAAAAAGTCTTTCACTCTGACAAGTGTCATTCTAAGTCTTGATTTTTTTAAATTCTTCCTGAATCAAAGTAATATATTTTTCAAAATTTAAAACTGTCAAAACTGATCGAAAGAGTACAATTCAATTAATTTTACTCAGGAAAAGTACAAAACGGCGTCACTAAGTCACGTAGGAAAATTTACCATTTACAAATTACTGAGTTATAATATAATTTCAAAAAATGAAACTAGGTTTAGTTCATTAGTTTTTTATCAATCCATAGTTATTTCTGTTATTAGTCTTTATCTCGTTTGGTAAAATTTGTAAGGTGAAAGTGTTTTGATTTTTAAAATCAAATGTCTAAGATGAAATCCAGAGAATCTGAATTTTAATTTTTACATTTTTTTTGGATCGGGCCAAGAAGGCCTGAGCAGACTTTTAGACACTTTTTTTCTTTCTTTTATCTCGTACACTTTAGATATCTATCGGTTGAGAGGGCTTGCTAATCCTAATTTAGCCTCTCAAATAAAGACATTTTCTATTTCACTTTACCCTCAAAATCAGATCTGGCCGAGGATAACTAATTTCTTTTCAATCTGTTCCCTTGTGCAGTTGACTCTTGATAACTCAAACCTCAATAAATCAAAATCCTTAATAACTCAAATAATTTGACTCGCCCAGGAAAACCTGTCCAACTAAAAAAAATGTATAATTGAAATAATTTTACGGTAATACTATACCTCTGTAAATCGAAGTAACACAAAAATTACCTCTGTAACTCAAAGTTTACGTCTATATCTCGAAACTCAAAGGACCTCTGTAATTCGAAACCCCGTCTGGTTCAACGTCATCACTCTTTACCTCTGTAACTCAAATTTTCATTAGGTTTACTTCTATATCTCAAATTTAACTCAAATTACCTATGAAAGCCAAAATTAACCAAGAATTACCTCTGTAACTCGAACACTGCCAAATTCAAACTATATTTAACTCTAAGAAAAATCGTATTCCTGTGGTATTTTGAGTTTGCAAGAGTCGACTGTACAGTGTAAACCAATTCAACTGGACTGACCTCTGTGGTTCGTCCTAGAAGACACTGTCATTTCCCGCTTGTAATGTGTGTTTGGATCGACAGCTCCAACTGTCCGAGGTGATCATGAGGGCACGTAACTTCGTCAGCGAGCTGATGGGAAGTCGAGGCAACGTCCTCGGGCACCACATGACTGCCGAGGTCCTGGAGAAGAAGTTGAAGGATGCTGGCATCAAAGACACGTCCAAGTTTCTGGAGAAAGTCGTCACCGACAGTGAAGGGTAAGTTACAAACGTGAAGAGGGTAGTTTAGGCAAGAGCAAGGTTTATCTGAGAGAAGAAGTTGAAGGATGCTGACATCAAAGAAAAGTCCAAGTTTCTGGAGAAAGTCGTCACCGACAGTGAAGGGTAAGTTACACATGTGAAGAGGGTAGTTTAGCCAAGTGCAAGGTTTATCTGAGAGAAGAAGTTGAAGGATGCTGGCACCAAAGACACGTCCAAGTTTCTGGAGAAAGTCGTCACCGACAGTGAAGGTTTAGTTAAATAACGTGAAGAGTGTAGTTTACGCAAGTGCAAGGTTTATCTGAGGGAAGAAGTTGAAGGATGCTGGCATCAAAGAAAAGTCCAAGTTACTGGAGAAAGTTGCCACTAGTGATAGTGAAGGGTAAGATACACACTCACAGCTATGACAAAGTGAAAAGGGTAGTTTAGGGGAGTGCGAGGTTTATCTGAGAAATGAACGGAGTAGCCAATCTTATATTCAGCTGCAAAAGTGTGATGAGCATCCAGGGACGGGTTTACAGTTTTAATTTTCTGAAATACGGAAGATACAGAAATAACTGTTTAGCAGGTATAAGAGATATTAATAAACTCTGGTCTCTAATAAAAATAATTATGATTATTATTGCCTTAAAGATTATAGGTGGAGGATTCACATGCAGTTTAAATGTATTTATCTTAATGTCAAATGTGAAAGGTTACAACAGTCGATTTACAGTGTGAATGGGTTTGATATTAGCTTATCTACTCCCAATTAACCCCAATTCTGACAATAATTATGTTTTTATAGCAGTTTTCAAATAGATTTTTTAACTGTCTATTAACGAATTTTCCCTGTAGAGAAGAAACTATTGAACTAAAAAAAAGAAAAAATCAATCATATCCATATGATATCATAAGATGCCATGTATGTGCTTATCAATGGCTAAGTTCTAACCCTCTCCTATCTCAAAAGGAGCTACTTTTCAGGAGAGTATAAAACTCAAATTCTAACATTACATATCTTAATATTTAATTCACCAGGTACTTCATATTTGGTTTATTTCATTCTATAAATTAAAAAAAATTCTGATGTATGTGGTGTTAGAAGATTAGAAGACTGTTTTGGCAAAAATGTGAGATACAAGGTACAATATTTCCCTTTGTATTCCATTACAGATTTTGATATATGTGGTATTAGAAAGTTAGAAGACATTTTATCTCATACATGATAGAGGTGTAAAATTTCCCCATTCTTACCAACTTCCAAAATAATATTTAAGATACAGTTTGTTATGGTTCTGTACCAGAAGGTCTTTACTGTTAACCGGCATACTTATCTCAAAACTGCATAATTTTGAAGTACGTGTGGTTGGAACTTAGATGTCTATTTATAATTTTCATAGGTCTCATCATAATACCTTTGACTGGGATCATCAAAATTTTCCAGTTTGCGGTCACCATCAATGGTGTCCCACCGAAAAATTGCAGGGGGAGAGAATCACCTGACTCTCCTAACTCGAACTTGAGTTTTCCAACTGAAATCATTCGATTCTCCTAACTCTAACTTGAGATTTCCAACTGAAATCATTCGATTCTCCTAACTCTAACTTAAGTTTTCCAACTGAAATCATTCGATTCTCCTAACTCTAACTTGAGTTTTTCAACTGAAATCATTCGATTTCCCAAACTCGAACTTGAGTTTTCCATCTGAAATCATTCGATTCTCCTAACTTGAACTTCAGTTTTCCAACTGAAATCATTCGATTCTTCTAACTCTAACTTGAGTTTTCCAACTGAAATCATTCGATTCTCCTAACTCGAACTTGAGTTTTCCAACTGAAATCATTCGATTCCCCTAACTCAAACTTAAGTTTGCCAACTGAAATCATTCAATTTAAAGATGTAAGACTGTGGATTTGTTCACAATTGTACCAATGTGTATAAATCAATGTTTTAAAAATTACGTATAATTTTAATTGATTAGGGTTTTTACTTCTATTGTATCTACGTTATTTTTGGTTTTCCAAAAATAACAATGTGCTTTAGGTTTCTGATTAGAAGTCAATTAACATAGTTGCAACATAACAGTAATATATCACTGGGGAATAAAAATAGTCATACTTCTGAAAACTTGTGTTCCCGTTTATGTAATAATTCCGCATTTACTAGGATAAACAACATATACTTTTGGTTCAATAAAACGGAATGTAAATAAATTTGGCTGCTACTAGGTCCAATTAAAATTAATAAAAAAGTTGTAGGAACTCGAAAACCTTGTGGATGGAAGTTAGGAAATTTCATTTTTCAGAGTTTACCTACCTAAGGTAATCAACTTTGAATCTTTAGAATTTTAGGAAGCAACTCATTAAAGTGATATTTTATAAAGTGTGATTTAAACTGTAGATGAAGTAAAAATAAACATACAGAAGCTCTCTTACCTTCTCAGAAAAAAATAAATAGAATCAGTTGACTCCTATCTTTCTAATTTTTCATTTGCTTATTTTTTATTTAAGTTATAATTGTTAGTTGAAAACAATGAGAGGGGAAATAACTGATAGCCCCATCTAAAAACATGAGCCCAAGCTGTAGCTTGGATACTTGATGTTTAACTTTTAGCTATTTTTAAACCTAGGGATGTCTTCATAAGTCAGTTATATCATTACTTTTTTACTTATGTTTTTGTTTTTCACCACCACAAGGAAAGTGTTAAACTGAAAGCGTTAGATCTATATTTTTATTGCCTTATATAAAAATATTAGTAGCTTGATTATCATAATAAGGCAAACAACACAGAGCATTTATTTCAAGTACAGACAAAATTAAAAACATTAATAGTATATTTAATTACCAGGGACTAAAGGGACGTTTTTCGTATGAGGTCAGGTTTTATGACCGAGGCTGTTAGCCGAGGTCGAAAAATGGCCGAATAACGAAAAGCAGCTTTAGGCTCGTGTGATGAACTATATTTTTCAATATATCGTTCAGTAGGTCAACAGTTGGGAAAATTAGGTGACCCCCCCCCCCACTCCAGAATGTTTTGGTGCCGCGCCACTGCATTTCGCATTATTGCCACTGCATTTTGCATTATTTATTTAGCGTTGGAGCCTCAGAAAGCACTGTGATTGGGTGGTTTGTGCCATAAAAATTATACAGAGTATGGGACTAAGCTCAGAAACGTCCCCTCATTCTACCTTACTTAAAAACATTCTGTTCTTGAAAATATCCATCTTATAAACGTTGCTCAAACAAATAAAGACACTTGAATTTTGTTATTCGTGAAATTGATCGTTTTCTAAATCTAAATTATCCAAGCACATCTTCATTTCCACATTTTGAATGGAGGACTCCGTTCTAGAATCCTTACGGACAAACCGCCACCGAATTATTTCTTATGTTATATCGACGTCTTTTATTCAGTAATGCAGTATTACCATACATAAACTCAATTGTTCCAAAAATATACAAAATTTTAACTGTAGAAATTTGTTACATTCAAAAAATCTAATAGGAATTGTTTGAGTTGAATATGATTATAAAAGCTTTTTTGCTGCACTGGATTTAATTTGTCCATATTTTATTTGTAATCCCATTAACACATATTCTACAGATTCTACATATTCTGCAGTGTGTGAATGAATTAAAGCCTAGTATTTTACATTTGAACCTTCAAAGTCACACTGGTTTACCATGCACTTTAACCATCTAGAGATCACTACATGTTTTATTTGTAATTAAGTTTACATTTATGTCTCAAGAAAAATGTACATAAAAAATCAATTACAGGAATTTTGTACCTTGTACGTAATCTAAAATTTTATTGTCATCAGTAAAATATATTTGAGAATTCCTATTTATTGTCTTTTTAAGTAAAAAAGTATAAAATACATTCATTTTATAAATAAGCCTTCGAATGTATCATAAACATGTAATAACAAGCACATTAAATCCTCCAATATTCAAACAAATATTTGTTTTTTCATTCTTTTTATATCTAATTTACCTTTTCTTTATTTTCCTCAGATTATCAACTTACATTGCCTAAACTCTCACATGAACTGTTTACATGGTCAGTAGACTTTTCATATTATTTTGTCAAATAAAAATTAACCTTGAACGACAGTAATTTAATCAAATCTTACTTATGTTCATTTCAGATTTTTTTCAAGCTATTGAAAATTTTTTCTAATCACCATTCATTTTATTTTGATTATATTAAGGAAAGGAAACTCCGAACAGGCTATGCTTTGGAGTCCCTTCTTTTCTCCGGAGTTAATGCACAAAGAATGTACAAATTTTATTTTTGTTTTTCAGTAGTTTAAGTATGTATAATATATTTCATTGTGTTTTACAAGTCAATCTGACGGATGAACATTTTTGGACTTAATATTTTCCTTGGAAGACTGCACGTACTTCTTGAGACTGTTATTTTTAGTTATCATGGTTATTTAAAAAAAAATTGCATTAAGATAAGTAAAAAAACAATTTAAGGGGATTTGGGGACTTTTAGCGCTCCCCGTGTTATTTAAAGGGACGTAAGGCTTTTTTTAGATGAACTTTACTTAGAGATGGTTACTTTAACAGCTGAAATATTCATACCATATATTTATAACATAGAGCCCTACAATGTTGGACTACATAATCAAACCCACTTCCCTAGATATTATTTTTAATAATAAATACAAATTTATATATTCTTAAGTTACAAATATCTTCAATTTAATTTTTTTTATATTAACATTTATTATACTTTATAAAGTTGTTAGGGTGACTTCCTTTTTTGGGAACAAATCTCTTTACAAAATTTAAATTTGATATCTTTACAGTTTTTGAGAAAATTGTACTTAAATATAAAAAACAAAATATCCGGAAATCACCATTTAAAGTGGACCAAATACCACTAGTTATGCCTACAAACAAATCTAAAATAAAATTTTACTTTACCGAATAAGTACGCAACATTATGGTATTACACATTTTTTTAAAGAGAAATAAATTTGGATTTTTTGAATGAAGAACTAAAAATTCCATTCTTACTCAAAAAGCCCCCCGACTCCCTTTAACATGTATTTTTTTCGGAGGAAATAAATTATTCTTGCTTTATATATTTTCAATAGACTGAAAACATGCGACATTATGCCATCGAGAAGTCTGCTCACGTTGCCTGATCGTTTCAGAGTACTTCACTTGTTCCCGTGGAGCGGAATCATCAACGAGGACTTTGAGTTGAGCGACACGTTCCGGGTACCGAGCCTGAAGGAAGGGCGGATGGTTCGTCTCATCTCACAGCTCTCCAAGAAGGAGGAAGAGATGTTCCGCAACATGGTCCGTCGTGTCAACACGCTAGTCAAGGTACTTTACTGATAATGTCTTTATTTCCTGGCAGGCAAGGCCTGATTGAAGGTGTAGCGCCCCTAGGCTTGAATTGATTGGTACATAGTTGGTGCCAAACTTTCCCTCCATTTAACCAACAGGGGAAACACTCCCGTACGACTTGTTGCTCAAACTATTCCCTCCATTCCCATTTTTTTTTTGCAAAACTGGGGCTTGCCACTGTCTAGAATTTTCTGTTATATTTTGGTGTCTCACAAGAACTACGTTCGACAGGGACGTGTGAATTACAAACCTGTTCTAACGGATAGCACCACAGCACCAGTGTCACTGCTGCTATTCTTTAAGCCAGATTACCCAAAAGGGGCGGGAATTTCTAGCTCTTTTAAAATAAAAATTATTTATTTGCGCTCTCGCGCCCTGGCTGGCTCACGGCCTAGACTGCAGCCTAGTTGGCCTTGTGGTTAATCAGGCCCTGCTGGCAGAAGAAGGCTCTTAACCCATTGGCATACTTTGACAGAACGGTTCCAAAAAAGATTTCTATAACCTCCAGGTGCTGTTAGTGATGGCTGGGCCTAGTAGTTCACTGGTTTGCTGCTAGGTCGACTGTAGGCTTTATGTGCCAATTGTTCTCCTGGCCGACGGTGCACATATGGCGGAGACGGTTAATGCACCATACTGACAAGTCTAGCGTTGAAGTCGCTCGGAGATGCATGGGTTCGATTCCTGACCATGCGCAATCCCTATTAGCCTCACAAATGTGAGGTAAAAGTTTGCGGGAGGGCGCACCTAAAATAAACGGTGACTGGCTCGGGTGGAAGCTGAAGCATTTGTACATTTAATAGGGATTGCAGTGGACATGTTTTGCTTCTTTTTACCCTTGTATAGAGGAGGGGGACACGTTTATTTTTATTTTTAATTAATTAGTTTAGCATACTGTCAATACATACGGACATACCCAAAATATTAGACCAAATACAGACAAAATAAACATTAAAATTAAAACTTGAGAAATAAAAAATATTGTTATGTCAAAGGGTTAAGATCCCATTATGGTAATGAGGAGGCAAGGACGTATAATTACAACTCTTCGTAGTTACAGCATGCTGAGTCATAGGCGTGCCACCAGGGCCATGGCATGCCTAACCCTAAACCCTTTTTTGCCGTAGTACACATTTTACCATACTTTCTGATAGTAATCGCCAAGTAACCCTATGACAATTTTATACACAGCACATTCCCACTTCATTATCTCGCTCCTTGTTTTGGCTCCAGTTTACTACCAACAATCAGGACGATTCCACGTAATGTGAGCGTGTACCGGTGCGTTATGTGTGACTCCATTTTGCATCACTCTCATAAGGCCTCATGCGGCAAATTGATCGCCGAAGGTTTGGGTTAGTCGGATTCGCTCTGATTCGACAGTGGTGAACTTGAGCCAATAAGTCATACTTTACTCGGTTGGGCTAGTAACCACAGTTTTGTTGTTTAAACAATTTATTCAGTGCGGTTTTTAATTGCTTTTCTTCGAGTTCCTTTGAATGGTATTTGTCGATGAAAGCGTGGCCGTAGCAAATACTACTGAATAGGGATATATTCAGTTTAGAATCAAATCAATACCATGGGTGAAACTAGATCAGTTGGTGTTCAAGTGACCCATTGTGTTGGTTTTACTAACATGTGTATTTTTAAATAACTCAAAAATACATTTAAAGCTTTACATAGGACTTAATTAATCAGCTACTTATTATTAATTAGGTTTAAATAATAGTTTACGTAATAGGATGGACTAACTGGCCCAAGTCATTATCCGGCCTAGGCTTGGTCCCGTGGTGGCCAGTTGTGAGGGGTTCTACTGTAATCGCCTATTGCAAGAATGTAAAGAAGTAATATTGTAACTATAAGCTTGTTTATTTTTCTCTTGGTTGAGTTGTATTGAAGAAAATATGTAAATTATTACTCATGAAATTTGATTGAAAGAAATCAACTCAAAAGAAAACTTTCAAAAATATGATCAGCTCAACAGCACCGGATAAAGTATTAAGTCTACAAATGAAAATAAATGTACAACAGCAAAAAAAATGATGAATGCACCATTCAAATAAGGAAACAACTTAACCAGGAGAAAATAAGAAATCAGATTTAAAATCATAATATTGATATTTGTACAATAATGTTAGATAGTAAGGTTAAGTTTATTTTATTTCAGATCTTAAAAGCCAAAACTGGTCGATGGAATGGTAAAACATTGATGGAAAATCAAAGTGTTGTTGGTAAAATCTGCAGGAGTATTGTCTAATAGTCCTGTTTTTGTTTTCAGACAGCTCAGGAGCTTGATGTGCGTATAATGATTGACGCTGAACAGACATATTTCCAACCAGCCATTTCCCGAATCACACTCGAGATGATGAATAAGTACAACAAAGAAAAGGTAATAACTTAAAAACTATCCTTTAGTGATGAGGTTTAAGAAAGTATAAATATTGCCAAACCTCATATGTATCTGTTATCCTTTTCAAAATGACACAGTTTTAGTTTTGTTGGTATAAAAAAGATCTAAAGAAAAAATGTGAGAGTTCAAAATGATTATAGAAAAATTCAAAAATTGGAATAAGAACACAAACTTACATAAAGCTTATGTTTCTATTTTTCAAATGAATACCTTTGGCCTGGTTTTCTTGAAGACTAGCTCAGTGGACAGTTGGAGGAAACCAGGTCTTAGACAACACTTTGTTTCTTTGCTGAAGTAATTTATTTTATAATTATTTAGCTACATCCACCATCCACCTAAAAAAATATACCAGAGTGTCTACCAGTCAGAATTTGGAAAAAAATGTTTAGAATTTGTTAAGGACAGGAATGGTTGGGAAAAATTTGTGAATTTCCACTGTTGAGAAATTTGAATTCAGCAATAAAGTGAAATTTTAAAAACCCTTTTTGTTTTCATTATTGTGTTGGGGCAGGCAAATCTTGCTGTCAAATATCGGTAGCCAAATTCCTCCTTCTTATTTCGTCCAACAAAATCATCAATTATATGGCTATCAGATCTCTTGGTCGTATGTTTAACTGGTTTACACGAAGGTCGTCCAGAAAGTAAAGAACGTTTTGTCCCTACATCTAGCCCTGTTGACCCAAAACCGCGACTGAGTGTGCGGTCTGAAGCTCCACTCCCGGTCACAGATTAAACCAGGGTTTAAGCTGGGAAAAATTTTCTTTGAGCAAAAATGCTACAAGTTCTTCGAGACTTGTAGCAAAATTATTTTCCTTTTAGCATTTTTAACTTATAGCATGTCATTATTATTTGATTAGTAGTAACAGTACTAGTATTGGAGGGCCCGGAAGCTTGTAAATCTTCAACATCATTGGGTTTACTTCTCTTGATAACAAACTTATCCACTAATGGAAATAAGGTATACTAAACAAAACATCTAATATGTGTAATGAATGATATGGATGGTACATGTCATCAAACCAAAACAACTTAATCGAACAACATAACCTCAAACTACATTTTGCATCAAGGAGGTTGTATCATTATACTGGAGATAGTACTGCCTTCACAAACTGCATTGGAAAGCGTGCCGCAGTTGGTACTAACTGATGTACCATTTTTGTGATATTTTGTTCTAAACAGCCAGCACGCTGTTTTACTATGGAGTGCTGTCTCCAATATATTAACATAACCTCCTTGTTTCGCATCACCGTTTTCGAGACGTCTGTTTTCGCCAGTATTGCCAGACTAACCATGAGATTTTACCCACCGTGAGTTTCGAAAATCCCCGGTTTTACACGGCAGTATCTTTCAAAATCCCCGCATAATCCACTGCAACGTTTCTTGCCCCTTAAATTGGGTATTCATGACTTGAAACAAATTATCAAATGACTGTATTGATTATTCGATCCATATCATTCCAAGCGTTGGCGAACTAGCCCTCCTCATTCTCGCATTCGCCATCGCTCGGCTAGACTCGGCGACGTGGCCACTACATAGTGCGCGCCAACTGCTTTTTAGCACAGAGAACGAATAGAACGTCTATATGTTCTCTGTGTCTATCTATAGTCTTCTTTTTGACTGTGGATCTTGATGACGCGGTATCTGATAGAGGGTTACGTTGCAGACTACATTCCATAATTAACTCTTATTTTATTTTAAAGTAATACAAAAATAATTTGTGGAAGAAAATGAACTTTTATTTTGATTTGTATTGGTGAAAACCAGATTTTCAACTTCCACTCTTTACTTTTTAGCAATAAAGCGACAGCCTGCCTGAATATTGTCGCATTTTCGTAGAGCATATCGCATTTTGCGACAAATGCGACTGCAGCTTAAACCCTGGATTAAACCATTTTGGCAATCTTATTAACGAGTGGCAAGTCTCATTGCTGACCGTTCACTCATTTCATTCTCACAGCTTTTCAGCTGGGCGTTGTTTACTTCAGGGAGTCTTATAAGTCTAGGGAAGAAAGTTTTCTGTTTCCAAATTTTTAACTCCTCCATCTAAAATGTATGAGGAAAAAATGTTTAAACCGAAACCCTATCATGTCATCACCGAATCACCGAATGATTTATCATGTTTTATGATATATCATTCTAAAGGACATAATTAAAGATGGTGAAATCTAAAATTATTTATGTTGATCCTACATAAAGTTATAGCAGCTTTTGTAAAACTTAAAACTTTGTTTTGCTGGAACTTAGCATAGGATCAACAAAGAGACCTCTAGTTTTCAATATTCAATTTCATTTATCATTCTGTTTAAAATTATATCAAACAGGGTTTCGGTTTAAAATGTTTATCCTCCCAATTTTTAGAGGGAGGGAGTAAAAAATTAGGAGGCCCAAAAACCTCCTACTCTAAACATATAACAATTTACTGAAGTAAAATTTGATTTATTTTGGCAAAAGGTGTGAAAATGGAGCATCTAGGGAGTGGATCTTTTGGGACATTAGGTGGTTACAAATTGTTAATAGATTACATTTACCCTTCATTATCTCAAGAACCATACAACAAATTATATAGGTAATGAGAGATATAATTTTCGTACGAAATTTAATTTAAATTATTTTTACGAAATATAATATATTAGTATATAAATACCGTTTTCAAAATAAAAGGAAAAAGTAAAAAATTCTATTTTCCTTTTATTAACCCCCTTTCCACCCAAATAACTCAAACCCCCCTACCCCTCAGCGTTCAAATCAGTGTAACCTTTTTTTTACAAATTGGGGCAAGTGTGAACAATTTAGCGCTGGTTAGAAACTTTTTGTTTGGATGTTCAGGTTTAGGTCTGATTGCAGCGTATTACATCTAAGACTGTAAGACGATTTTTAAAAAAACCTTTAATTTTTGTTTGTGTTTCAGGCAATAGTTTTCAACACATATCAGTGCTACTTAAGGGAGGCTCTCAACGAGGTCACCACGGATTTGGAACAAGCTAAAAGACAAAATTTCTATTTTGGTGCAAAGCTTGTGCGAGGGGCTTACATTGATCAGGTAAATAAAAAATCAATTAACATTGGAATTGTTCCTTAATCTCAAAATTTTAACAGTTAGGAAGATTGTAAAATTTTAAAATGATTGAATCCATTACAGTGGAACCATCACCCTAGTACATACATACCATTGATAAAACTAAAACTTCATTCAGTAACATAGCTATCTATAGCTACTCTTGGATCTGTAGCTGCTCTTGGAACCAGTGTCATGACAATTGAGAGAATAGACGGATAGTAGAAATTTGGTTTTTAAACCCTGTTTTCACGCAAAACGTCAGGACAGTTTTTGTGCGATTCGGTATCTATGTTTGTTTGTGACAGTTATTAAAAACTTGACGAGGATCAGCACATCATTAAATTAAGGTGGGTGTTACCCAACAATTTCAAATAATTTATTTTCCCCGCCCAAAAATTGTCATGTCATTTCGATCAAGAACTGTCAAATGGCCACTTTGCGTTTGTTTACAATACTGTTTTGTCGATTTTCGTGGCAATCGTATAGGCTATACAATGTTTACAATACAGTAGAGTCCCGCAAACCCAGACTTCGATAACCCGGAATTCTGGATAACTCGGAAAGCCTGCCAGAGCAATAAAGCGCATTGAGATTCAAGGCCAGAGCACGGTGTGACACATATAAATCAGTTTTGGTTTTTCTTTAAGTTTTTTTATAACTGATAATGTAGTTCTTGTATTTTTTACTATGCAATAAATAAATGATTTTTTATAGAAATAACAGAAACTATTCTTATTTTTTCTTATTTTTACTCACTTCACGATAACTCGGGAATTTTCACAAACCCGGACACCGTTCAGTCCACATTAGTCCGGGTTTGTGGGACTCTACTGTAACACCTATTTTTATAATTTTATTTTTTTAATCAACCTTTCTACATAGCATAAAGTTTCATTTGATTGTATTTCTCGACTTAGTTTAGTTATTCAGCTGCTTTTTCTATTTTTTCCTGGGCCAATTTTGATAAGTTTTTAAAATGATATGAAGCAATCTTTCTTGCAAGATGTTAACTCACAGCAAGTAGTAATAGCTAGCTATTTATGGTTTTAAATTACCTGTTTCCGTCTCAGTCCAATGTTTAGCCGTTTTATTACGAACTAGGTTTCAACACATATTGTGTCATGATCACGTAGTAGTCAGTGGAGAGTAGCTGTCATGATGACGGCGTTGTCAAAAGTTTACAAAACACGCACACGCACATATTTAAAAAAATAACACTACATAAAAACATATAGATACCGAACTTTCAACGAGCCGCGCAATGTCGATTTAGTTTAATTTCTTCCTCACGCGTGCACTCACGGTACCGGCGAGACGACACTCAAAAGGCACGTTGTCAGTTGTGTCGTGTTTTTCGGTTTTTTGTTTTTCGTCAGTTTTATCATGAACTGTGTTGCAAGTGTTATTACTTTTTAACGGTGTCCAATGGACTGATCACGTTCTCCTACAGAGAAGCCTGAAGATGATGCAATAGGCATCAAAACCTAGGTCGCTTAATGACTCATTAAGGAACTGTATGATGAAAGGTAATTAAACCACTATAATACCTTACAAAAGGACAAAATAATGGCTGAAGTACCAGGATTTTCCTGTGGGATGGGGGAACCCAGACTACCAAATCCCCCCTACCAAAAAAAAAAAAAAAAGAAAAAAAACGGTCAAATTCTGTTATCTGCCCTCAACAGTGTATTTCCAATACAGAGTAATATAACAAATAAATAGGATATGTAGAGGTAACTGGAGGTGTAAAAGACAAGTTATAGAAACAAATTTTATCTATACACTTTCTGATTTTACACCTGAGAGTTATCTTATGTGCTGTTAACTTATCTTATGTTGCCATTACCTGTAGTAGCGGCAACAAGAGAGGAGAGGTCAGGTTAGGTTGGGTTAGGATCAAATTTAATCTAATATTTAAAACTGTATTTTATAGAATAAATTAACCTAACGTACCCTAACCCAACCAAACCAGCAGCCAGCGCGGCGATGCGTTGTCGATGTTACTGTTATCTGTATGTCTGACAGTGACACATGAGGTAAGAGCGACAACAATACTGACCGAATTACTTAAGAAATTATTTTGATATGCTTGGCAAACTATCCAGTAATCAAAAGACAGCCATAAACATATGCAGCCAACAGGAAAGCCATAAAACGTATACAGCCAATAGGAAAAAGTGTTTCAGTTGTGGGCAGATAACGGAATTTGACCAAAAAAATTGAGCACGCTATTGGTTGCAGGAGAGAGCGCGAGCTGCCGCCCTCGGGTACCCAGACCCGACGAACCCTACGTACGAAGCGACCACGGACATGTACCACCGCACTCTCACTGAGTGCCTCCGGCGCATCAAGCAGCTCAAGGAGAAAGGACTGCCTCCCAACAAGATCGGAATCATGGTGGCCTCCCATAACGAAGACACCGTACGCTTTGCAATCGAGAAGTAAGTTCTGCGTTTAGTGAGGTAGGATGTATAGTCGACTCACGATAACTCGAACCTTAATAACTCGATCCGTCTCCTCAAACGTTGATAATCCTCGATAACTCGTATTAATTTTTATTCCCTTAGGAAAAACCTGTCTATGTCGAAATAAGAACCATGCGTAACTGGAAGTAATATTACAGGAATACTTTACTTCTGTAAGTAGAAGCCACGCAATAATTACCTCTATAACTAGGAAGTTCAGTAGATAACTTGAATCAAACTTGGGCTTTACCTCTTTAAGACAAAGTTTACCTCTATATCTATCTTGAAGTTTACTAACAGACCTCTGTCAGTCGAAACCCCGGCGTACAGGTTGCAATGTGTTGAATGAGTCATATATCTTGAAGTTTACTAACAGACCCCTGTCAGTCGAAACCCCGGCGTACAGGTTGCAATGTGTTGAATGAGTCATATATCTTGAAGTTTACTAACAGACCCCTGTCAGTCGAAACCCCGGCGTACAGGTTGCAATGTGTTGAATGAGTCATATATCTTGAAGTTTACTAACAGACCCCTGTCAGTCGAAACCCCGGCGTACAGGTTGCAATGTGTTGAATGAGTCATATAACTTGAAGTTTACTAACAGACCCCTGTCAGTCGAAACCCCGGCGTACAGGTTGCAATGTGTTGAATGAGTCATATATCTTGAAGTTTACTAACAGACCTCTGTCAGTCGAAACCCCGGCGTACAGGTTGCAATGTGTTGAATGAGTCATATATCTTGAAGTTTACTAACAGACCCCTGTCAGTTGAAACCCCGGCGTACAGGTTGCAATGTGTTGAATGAGTCATATATCTTGAAGTTTACTAACAGACCCCTGTCAGTCGAAACCCCGGCGTACAGGTTGCAATGTGTTGAATGAGTCATATATCTTGAAGTTTACTAACAGACCCCTGTCATTCGAAACCCCGGTGTACAGGTTGCAATGTGTTGAATGAGTCATATATCTTGAAGTTTACTAACAGACCTCTGTCAGTCGAAACCCCGGCGTACAGGTTGCAATGTGTTGAATGAGTCATATATCTTGAAGTTTACTAACAGACCCCTGTCAGTCGAAACCCCGGCGTACAGGTTGCAATGTGTTGAATGAGTCGAATCTGGTCCATTGTCACTATTCTTCACCTCAGTCACTCAAATTGTCTTAGTTTTCCTCTATGCCACAAGATTCACAAGTTTAGCTCTTGTTACCTCTGTAAGCTGAAATTAACCAAGAATTACCTCTATAACTTGAACTATGCTTAAGTCAAACTATGCGTAGCTCAAAGAAAAATAATATTCCCGTGGTATTTTGAGATGACAAAAGTTGACTTTATAGTGAAATATTTTGTTGGGTTTCTTTTATCTTTTCCCCCAGGGAATTGTTGACTATATTGTCAAAAGAAAGCTCAACCCAAACAACTTCCCCCGGTTGCTTTTAAGATTTTTTTTAAGACCATAGAAAACGTCCCACTTCATCAGGAACCTGCAAATCACGCAATCGAGCTAAACATTGTAACACATTTGCTATTGCCCCAAATTAGCAGCTTATGTGGAAGGGTGTGATGTAATATAGGTGATCAGTAAAAAATAACAAAAAATCTGAACCATCCCAAATATCTCACTTGAGAAGCAACAAAACCTCTTCTTATAGCTCACTAAAATGTCTCTTTAGAAAAGTAACAAGTGCTCTAGTAGCACACCGACATAAACAGCGAATTTCAATTTTAGAGCTTAACAGCCCATTTTAGATCCAAAAACTCTAAATTTTGGGCTTCTTAACCCCTTGTAACAGGGACAGGGGCTTCCTATTTATTCCCCCAACCAACTGGCCAATCAGGTCATAAAAAATAAATCTCTACCAAATTTATAGAAAATCATAATATAATTGGGCCGCTAGAATGGAAAATCCCCTAAGACAACGTTCTGCATTTATTAAATTCATATTTTCATTCATAAGTCGGTTATTTTAGATGCTGTAAGTTTTGGAGAGGGCTTAAAGTTTTTGTATTTTCATTATCTTTTACAAAATAAACATTAAATTTACAATTGGGGTTTATATTACCCCTTTTGGTTAGAAGCACCAAATTTGGGGCATTTATCTCCCGAAAGTGGACTAGGGCTGGTCCGGTTCGTGCTTAACAAACTTGTCCAAGATGTTATAAAAAATATCCCCACCAAATTTGAAGAAAATCGGAAATCATCCTGCCCCTCCTTAGAGCCACTGAGTGGGTGATGATAATAGTTCACTAACACATTATAAATTCATTAACGATTCCATGAAATTATAGCGAGTAATCTTCCTCTCTTGTTTCAGGATGAAGGAAATCGGAATATCCCCAGAAGACAAAGTGATATGCTTCGGACAGCTTCTTGGAATGTGTGACTACATCACTTTCCCATTGGGTAAGCTCTTCCTGAATATTACAATAAAAATAAAATAAGGCTAAATTATTTTTCTAATAACTATTTTAATGAGTCTTCCTCTCTTGTAGAGGTACGAGGCTGACAAGGTTTAGGAAGTGACTCAAGTGTTTAAATGAAAATTTTTGTAAAGTGTTTTGGGGTATTTTGTATTAAAAATTAAGTTACATTATGTTTTAGATTAACTTATATTGTAATTGAAAGGCAGTGTTATAATAAGCAGTGTTAAGGACACGGGACCATGTCGGCGTGACCAGACCTTATCCTGCTCAGTCACTTTGTTAATGTTAAAGACTTATTTGCACCTTTCGGTATGTGCCTGAAATAATTTGATTATTATCGTATTGTTTCAGATTCAACCTAACCTGTCCTCAATTTTTTGCAGGCAATTAGCATATTGAAAAGGCTGAAAGTTATAAAGAAAGGATTACAATCTTGAATTAACTTACTCATATGTTTTGTGTTGAGTAAGCGAGTTCTTTAATATGCAAGAAAATTGATTAAAGCTGTAGAAAACATTCAAAGGATCCATAAATTAAAGCCAGCTAGAGTCCGTAATGTTATTAGTCTGTACAAAGGTTTTCAGGTCGTCTAAGAGATATTCTGTTTGCAGGCCAGGCCGGCTACTCTGCTTATAAATACATCCCGTACGGCCCTGTCAACGAGGTACTGCCCTACCTCTCTCGTCGTGCTCAAGAAAACAAGGGTGTGCTCAAGAAAATCCAGAAAGAGAAAAGTTTGCTGTTAAAGGAGCTCGTCAGGCGCGTAGTCAAGGGGAAAATATTCTACACACCCAGGGGAGAATACCAGCCAGTCTGAATCCCTTCTCCCTTTTTGTTGGCTTAGAATCAATAAATGGAATCTATTTGTTGTTGTTATTGTTAAATAAGCTTTGTAAATTATTTTATTTATAAAGTCGAAAGCATTCGAGGCATGCATGTCCGAGGCAGTAGATTCCATTACAATAGTACCGATTCTATCTTTAAATAAACACGTTTTCAAAAAATGCCGACTTAGTACAAATTCGACTGCCCTCAGTCGTAATTCAGGAAAAAACTATGCGAGTAAGTTCCTTTTTATTACTTTACATTTCAAAATTGTTTTGTTTCTGCCGATAGAACAGAACAGATGTTAACGACACTTTAAGTTTGTTTCAGTTGTTTTTCGCAGTGAAAGCATTTTAGTTATCACTAGCACGGCCTCTAGTATCAGCTGTGTGGCTACATTCTGTGATCGTCAGGGTTTAGTAGGTAAGATCTGACTTCCGCATTCGTTTCGTTTACCCAGCAGGCTTATATCCAAAGATTATTTTGCGAATGCCACTTTGAGATCGGATAAGATATTGTATAAAACTATGTAATTACTTATTCGAACGTTAGTGTTAGCCCTCACACTGTAGGCAGGTCTGCGTGATGTAAATGTAAGCTCCGGCCTGTTAAGTCCACGTTTTAACCGCGGACTTATAGTACGTCCCCTTTAGTTTTAGTTTATATTAACATAAAATGTTAAAAGGTTAATGTAACTATAGTAATAGATGTGGAGGAAGCCTGTCATATGTTTTATAATTTATTTTAGTATGTAAATTTTGAAATGTAGCTGGATGTGAGTTCTTGTTTTATAACTGCCCCGGGCTCCACAAACGTAGGCTTACATTCCACCTAGCTTAGTTCCCGTCCCTCAGATGTCTGATTTCAATAGCAATACGACCGTATAAAATGTCTGTGTAATAATTTTTACTACATGTCGCTGGGAAGTCGTTATAAAGCAAGAGAGTCGGTCCGGACGACAGTGGCCGGTGACATCGTTAACTCGGTGACAGTGGCTCGTTCCTCCCTCGTGAAGCTGTACATATAAGTCGGAACTCTCGTGTCAGACAATACTTAGACTAATTAATATTAAGATAATATACATAATCTCTTAGAACCATGAATCCGTGTTTGCCCGTTTTAACAACAAATGCATAATCATTGTTTCATGATTTTACAAGTATTTACGAGTATTATATCGATTTTATTTATTTGTTAATTATTTTTATCAAAATCATTTTGCCAAGTGAAATGTCTCGAGGCGATTGTTACTTTGTATATTGAATTAATTCTCGATCTAGTCTGTTTCTTTTATCGTTTTAAAATTTGTATCTCGATTATGAATCTCTTAATAGTATTTTAAGTGTTTTAAGGACCTGTGAGGTGTGGGGCAGGAGCTGCCGGAGATGATATTTGATGGTGATAACTTGTGTGCTTTAACAAATGAATAATTGTAACTAAAATAAAGTGTCGTTACTATTTCTGGTGTAACATCATTTTGATCTCTTTCCCCTGATAGGCATGCACGTACCATGGAAACGTACCATGGTACCATGGAAATGTCATTTACAATGGAAGTGTAACAATGATAGATAACTACGTGTACATGTATGCAACAGTTGAGCAATAGAAAAGATTTAAGCAAAATACGTTAATACAATTTGCTAAAACAGAAACACCAGCTCAATAACTTGGACTCATATTTTGATTTGCATTTTTGCAGACATTTGTTGTCACTGATTCGTAAAAAACAAACACACACACAGGTGGGCGCAGTAGGTTATCCTGGCTGTGTGTTACTAATCTTGTTATGTTCTAGGTTTTGTTCCACCTGAAGACGGGATCAGATTCCAGATCCCGAAACGTCGTGAAACTTGTTTTTTAATAATCAGTGATGGCAAATTTCCACAAAGATCCAAATCGAACTATAAAATCACCATCACCAACAATGAAATTCAAACAAAGAACTTAGACTCATTATACAGTCTTGTATTCTTTGACAACAATTATTCATGCAAACACTGTTTACTCATTCTAATAAAAAAAAGAAAAACGAACTTAAAACCTAAATAAAACGGTTGAGAGACATCATAATAAAGGGTCGTAAAGCTACATGCTAAAAGCTTAAAATCTATAAGTATCTATCAAAAATAACAATGAAATAATGATTTTAACTGCAAGAATAGCAATAGAAATTAAAACTAACATGCAAAAAGTAGAAAACCGGTACGGCTTTCAAAGAATCTGAAATACTTACTTATTCAATACATAAATCAGGATTGTCAAGGATCTTCTTCCAGACGACTCTCTTGAAAAATTGGCCGCCGCCACAGAAGAAGTCCAAATCTTCAATCAAGGTCAGCATTACAGTTCTCTGAATCCTAGGTTGAGGCCAAAGTAGGGCGTAGTTTGAAAAGTGATGCTTGAAGGCAAACAGATTTAATAATTACATATTCATAATTACAGCTAAACTCCTTGAGCATTTCAAATTCCTTGTACGTTTAGAAAAAGAGAGGATTTTTGACCGAGAACCATAAACTAGGTCAAATAATTGTTATTAATCGTTTTAAAGTGGGAATTCCTTGTAAGAATATTTTACCTGCGGTTTAGTTATCTTCTCTCCCGTATCTCTGTCTAGACGCGAGAAGCTAGCGTCTGGCCGTCTAGTGGTCCCACTTCCAGTCGGTTAGGTTAGGTTAGGTTGGTAAGGTTAGGTTAGGTTACGTTACATTAGGTTAGGTTAATTTTACCTAACCTGGTTTTTTAGGTTAGGTTAGGTTTTTGTGTTTTTTTGGTTAATTTTAGGGGGTTAGGCAACCTTCCTAACCCTAACCAAACTTACCAAAATCAAGCTTGAAACACAAACCCGAAACAGTGGTATACGTATAACGGAAAAGATCCCAAAATTTAAACTATGAGTGGTTTTTTGAGAATTTCTTGATCCAAGATGTTTGAGATCATCACTTCCTATCAATTTATTAGGATAATCTTTGTAACTGTAGAAACTCACAGTGACGGCTCTTTAGAGCTTCGGTTAGTTTCTCTTAGAGTCAATGAAATATCCCTTGAGTTATCACAGCAAGATGAGATCAAGACGAAGGGAACCCGGAAAAGGGACTAACTGTTTTAGGTTAGAAATCTTAGGAAAACTATAGAACACCTAGAACATTAGAACTATAGAACACTTTGGTTTTTGTATCTTTGTCCTTACTTAAAATTTTTTCATCATACTAACACAGAAACATCTGTTTTCAGTTCCTTTTTGTTGGCTCGAAAGTTACCCATTGCTGGCCTAGGCCGGATAAACTCTTATCCGGCCTAGGTCGGAAAGAACGGAAGTAAACAATCAGGTGATTTGCAGCAAACCGACGTTTAATGCTTGTTTATTGCCAACAAACCCCAATTTCAATAAGGTAAAATTTAAATAAAATCAATCCTTTTCACTAGTAAAAATACTTTTATTTGTAAACTGGGTTTTAGGTCCACCATTATGTCAACATAAAGAATGTGGCTTTGAATCTATCATCAGCCTATTTACATCAATGGTATCAGCACTACATTTCTTATGTAAAAAAAAACATACGTTATCAGTCCCAATGCTTTTTAAATGGCAGATATTTTATGTTATTTTTCATTTTATGAGAATTTAAAGAAATTCTTGTGCTTTTCCTGAGTCCCAGGCATCAAATCTTCAATTTGAGCCCTCTCCTATCATCCTAAAATGTGCCAAATGCCCGAAATTCCTTTGAAAAAATATTGCTTATGCATAAAATATAGATAGGTGATCAAATTAGTTAAGCTGTAGCACATGAAGAGAATGAGGATAAAAAATCCTGCCTCCCCCCCCCCCCCCGACAGAATTACACCCCTCTCTTTACTAATGAAAAGTCCCCCCCCCCCCCCCCCGGGCAGTGAACCCCTCCAAACACTGACCTTGCATACACCACTGTTCTCAGTATTATGAGTTAAGACTTTAATTCCACTACTTTCTTTCTTTCTTTTGTTTTTCTTTATTTCTCCTTTTGTATCCACGAATACTGTTTTGTTTTATTTCACCAACCACAACCAGCATACATACTGGTTAAAACGTAAAATTCTGTTTCTCGTCTTATTTTATTTGTATTTATATTTAATTTGAAAAATAGCGCAGTAAATTGTTATTTCTTTGATGAAATGAAAATAGTTTAAAAATAAATGTTAGCAATTATCTTGCTGTTCGATTTAATCAGGTTTAATTGAAGTGATGGCGATCACAATACAGGTTTTTCTACGGGATCCCTATTTATTTTTCCTCACAAGATGAAGTCTATTTACTATTTAGGAAATGCCTATAAATTTTTGATCTTATTGAGTTTTATTATTATATCTAAATATTGTATAAAGATTTATGCATTTAAATAGTATATACCTCATCGTTGTCTATAAATATAAATGGCATGCATTTTTGTAAAATCTTGTAATTCATGGCAAAACGGCAAAATAAAGATTTATTCTATTCTATTAAAAACCTTTGCAATACTAATTAGTGTATTCTTACATTAGTTTTGCACATATTTATTATTCTTGTTATCTTCTTTTACAAATAAGACATTTTTATTTATTTGTCATTGTTAAAAAACCTGTTGAATTTCTAAAATATCAGAGTCTATTGTCTTATAACGATATAAATAAAAAGAAAATTGTTGGGGTTAAATTAAGACCCACAATTATTAATAAACATTTTATTACAAACAGCGCAGGTAAGTTAATCACATAACGTAGGTACATCATATTGCTTAAAAAATTAATATTATATACTTAGTACAAAAAAGTGTCTTTGGTTACTTTCATTTTAATAGAGATCATATGACTAAGGAATGAAAAAATTAATACATCGTAAAACACAGCAAAACTCTCAATAAATTTATATGTTTACTATATAGCTATATATTTGATAAAATCGAACATTGATAAACCTAATATTTGATATAACTTAAATATATATTGCACATAAATCTTAAAGTTGAATGTATTTTCCTGGTAGCCCACCCACAAGTCTAATTTCTAAGTCATAGAGGAGCCACAAATACTTTTTAAAAGTTATTCATAGCTTCTCATTTTTACAAAAATCAGAGCTGAGATATTTTATAAGAGAGATCCAAAAAAATGTCTTTGAGGAAAAACAATCTAACTACATTCTCTTTTTGTGGGCAGGTTTGCTAACAAGGAGTGTTTTATCATTTCATAACAGCTTCCATAAAACTTCATTAATCCAAAAACCATTATTCCAAAAAACCTGGTAATCCAAATTTCTGGCTAATCAAAATCAGGAATCTTTATTGCCGATGAATACAGTGGTAGTACAATTGGCAAATTCACATGATATAGGTCACTTACCAAGTCAAATTACAAAGTTAAAATGATAATATAAAATTATAACATAAATTGATAATATAAAATTATAACTTAAAATGATAATATATATAATTAATCCTAATGAGATAACAATTATATGAATAAAAAACAAAAAGTATAACAAACACCATTGTTAACCCTAGAAAGGTATCGTACGTAATTTTGATGTGTGCGGAAGTGTTTTTTGTCTGATTTTGCAATCAAATGACCTTGAGCCCTGTACCGTCAGCAGTGCTTTTCGCGCTATAGGTTTGATTTAATTTGTCAGTATCATGGATGTTTTTAATGTAATTCCAAATTTAATTGAAAAATAAGTCAAATTTACGTACGATACCTATAACAGTAAAATGTGCTTTTCAGTGGACTCTTATGGAGCTTATTACCTAAAATTATAATGGAGCTAAAGACATAATGTAAATTTATTATGTAGTAATAGTAGTTTATGCAACGATTATATAATGAATGCCTTTAAGCCACGAGTGAGATGTAAGTTAGAACACGAGCGAAGCGAGTGTTCTAAATATCTCACGAGTGGCTTAAAGGCATAATACAATCGTTGCATACACTATTTTATCTACGACCAACAATATACGACAAAATTTCCCCCGAAGTTAAACAAAACTCATGACTTTTACTAATGATGGAATAGGTCAACTAAAATTTGAGGTTAGGCAAATAGGCAGACTGAACCGTGAATCATTGTGGAACAATCAGCTGATGGGGTAAGTAAACTCAAACATGAATCGTAATGCAACAATCAGCTGATGGGATAATTAAACTCAAACATGAATCGTAATGCAACAATCAGCTGATGTGCGAATTGCGTAATTGTTATTATGACACTACTTCCGTCAAATGCCGAGCTCTCATTGGTCTAGAACCAGTACTCTAAAGTGACTCCAGTACTCTAAAGTCGTCATTAGAGTACTGCTTGGTTTTTGGTGTTTTAATGTATATCATTATAATGTTTATTGCAACACCATAATTGGTGCTTATTGCAATGGTCGTAGATAAATAATATTATCAATGTTTTCTTGTGTTTGGGTGCCTTCTTTTATAAAAATAAATATTTCATCAAACATATTTTAATTTTTAACCACAGAGTAAAATTTACGTATCGATACCTTTAGCGTATATTTGAATAACGATACCTTTCTAGGGTTAAAGACCATTTCGACCATTTTTTTTTGTTTTTTATTATTTCAATTGATCAGCAGAAGCACGATGAAGATCTATACAGATTGGCAACCCAATTCAATTTTTTATGCCCGTTTTAACAGCGTCAAGTTTGTTAGCTTATTTTGTCGCCAACATTAAATTGGTATCAAGGATGATACTAAAATATCAAATATTAAGGTCCCAAAGAACAGATAAAGCTAATAATAATTAACAGTGTAATCTTGGTTACATAACAGCTAAACAAACTTGACACCACAAGAAAAAATGGGCAAGAAAAAAATGCATTTGGTTGCCAATCTGTATAGTTCTTCATCTGTGGCGGAGGTAACTCTGGTGAAAAAGGCGTTCGAGCGTGATTGACAATAGTAATTTTTTAGAAGACTATTACACAAGATTAGCAGAAGCAACTTAGCCGTTCGAATTTGATCACAATTAGTTTCAATGTTTCAATTAACAATGTTTTACAGTTCCGACGCTGTAGTTTAAGCCTTGTTCCAGTCAATGAATTTGATGAAATCTGTACTGCATCAGAGAAAACTGATTGATAATGTTAAATTAATTGATTGACTATGTTAAATTAAAGAAGGCTTAACTAACAGTTCAAAATTGTATAAAGAATACAATTCTGTCTAAATCTGTTTTTGAACATAAAAAAAGATACTAGGCCTATGAATGAAAGTAAATTTTTAATAGCTTGTGTTAGGACTAGGCTGAAGTCTTTTGTGGTTTTATGCCTTTAAGAATAAAAATATGTGTGTTTTAAGCTGATTGAAAAAATAAATTACTAAATTAAATGTCTTTGCTGAGCTGTCAAACCTTTGCATTTTCAGGGCCTTTTATATGTAGGCCTAAATTTATGTTACGTTAACATGTCATCAAATAGTTTATTAGTTTATTAAATAGTATATTACTTTAAGGTACCTAAACGAATAACAAACAGTAATTTTGCCAGCAGCGCACTCACACACCTGCCTCATTTGGTACACGAGATTCATATTTTTGAGATGTTATAACTAAAAAAATGAACAAATAAACACAGTGTTCATTCATTGGTACAAGCCTGTACGATCACTAAGTAAGGGTTTTCATTCACTGGTGATTTTGATAATTTTTATCTTATATTGATTGTGGTAAGTCTATTATTACTTCTACGTGTCTCATATAATGACTTGAATCAAACCTTGGTTCTTACAGAACACATTGATGCGACTAATGTTTTTTAATAAAAGTAAATTTTAAAATATTCAATTTACCAAAGTTAGAAATTTGCCTAATTTTTTCTTTCAATGGTGCATTCACCCTAGTCTAAAATTTATTATTTGAATTTGATGATAATCGTTTCATGGGGTCACTTTAACTATTTATATTTATTGTGATAATATGAAACAAACTTGTCAAAATGCCACTGTCGGTCTTCTGGTATTTTATTTATGTAGGCCCAACTTAGTCATCAATGATATTTCAACGGTACATTTTATTATGGATTAACAAATTTTCTAGGAACATGGGGTCAAAACAAAGCAATCAAACAAATCGATCCCGGAAGAATCAGTCCCCGAGTTAAAAAATCCCCAAGTATCCAAGAAAGTAAGGATTTATCAAGACCTGAGATAATTCCTCTGGCCCTACAGTGTGCTCAGATTTGGATCTTCCTTACATAGCCTACAATGTCAGTCGAATGTCTAAATCTGGGAAATAAGTTTTGATATTGGCTTCTGAGAAGTGGCCGGATAAACCGAGGTCTGGTAAAACCAAGCCGGATATGTGGGGCTCTACTGTATTGAAAAAATTGTATTTACGGTATCCAAAGAAATATTTCCAAAGATATAGGGTTATGGCCTAAAATGACCCCATTTTTACATTTCTGTGGCAAAAAACATACATACTGACTTCCCATGTTATTCTTATGGAGAACATTTTTGCATAGACATTTACAAATGTACTGTACATTGATTTTACATAAGAGGAAGCTTAGTCTAAGTTAGCTATTTAAGCATTTGAAATTCGCTGAATATGCAGGTCAGCTACAAGAGGGGTATTTGTTCTTATCCTGATATTTTTAATAACTTATCTTCTTAAAAGGAGTATAAAATAGTCTATATTCAAACAATTACTCTAGTTTAAATGAAGACCTTTGATTACAAATTCAAGATAAAATGTTTTTACCAGTTTTTAACAAACTTCTACAATTTGAATTTTTAGTTAGTTTGAATTTTTTGATTGGTTCCTTGAGATTCCAATAATCCAAGTTCCACTATAATTTAAATTTACGATTCTGAAAAAATGGAACTCTTCAGCACATCTTTTCATAGAAATGAATCTTAAAAGCGAGAGTTCATCTCAAAAGCATGTCAATTCATTTTGATAACATTACTTGATTAAATACCTCTCTTCATGGAAAGAGTCTTGACAGAACAGATCATTCATTCATTCATTCATTCATCATTCAAACGGATGTCCCGAGTGTCACAGTCTTTGGGCAAAGATCTAAACACAAAGAAACTGAACTCCCATTTCTTTCGCTGGTCATCACCTATGACAGTCGTTTCTACCATAGAGTGACCTAAGTTAACACAGCCTTGGTAGCATGACACAAGCCTCGGCTAAAGAAAGACTGTTTCCAACATTCTCGTCAGAGTCTAGCCGCAGAGGTGCTCCTGTTGACAACCCTGTGCGTTACAGACTGGACGCTAACCGGTGGTCCACACAAAAGGTTCCAACCGCTCGTCTGCGGGGAGAGCGTTGTTGAGTGTCTCCAGGGTATCGAGGGTTTGGTTGAGGAGCAGATGGCATCGGTTGAGATGGTTGCTCACGTCGTTGACTTTGGAGAGACGTTCGGCGTACTTAGCGAAGGTTTTTTGCCGTTCAGTCATCAACTGCATAAACCTCATGACTTCATTATCGATCTGTAAAATCCCTGCATGATTACATCACTACTAGGTAAATTACGAAAGTGATAAAAGTGGGGAGGGGAATCCGATGACAACAAAATTTACACTGGCTTTCTTAACAGTACGACTAAAACATACAGTCATAAGCAAGCAAAGTACTGTATAACAAATGTGTTGATTTTAGTGAGATGTGTGCAGATATCCGAAAACTCGGATCGGATTCGGGTCAAATATCCGAATCCGATCCGAGGGTTTACAACTATCCAGTAAGACTTGGCTAGATATCGACTCTTTCGGATAGACGCATATTTTGGGGCGAATTTTAAAGTTTGGAAAGTGATCCAAACAAAACAAGTCACTGCCGATGAAAGTACAGTAGTGACAGAAGACATCGCGGAGCAAAAACGACGCTTTGAAATGCGACGGTTGTGAATGCAGTTAGAACAACGCCTCAAAACGATGCAATTATAGTGGTAGGCATCAAGCGATATATTTTGGTTGCTGATACTGCGACTTATGATTAGATCAAGATTGTTGTATATGATCACATTTATCAGAGTACTGCGCAGTACCCAACACAATAACATACCTTTTCTTAAGATAAATTCTTGTATCGTGGCGTTAAATCAGTTAACAAATAATAGTACATCCTTTATGAGTTCTCTCTAGCTCAAAAAGTATCCATTACCGACGAAACATCGATTGATTAGAGGGAACTGCAATCAACCGTTCGCCAATGACCGACAGTGTCTAGAGTTGTCAATCGCCAAAACAAAGTATTCCGTAAACATCCCATAAATAAATAGTCCTGTTGATGGTTCAAACGACTATTTCAGGCCGTAAATATCTGAAGGACTCCAATGTAGATAAGATGAAATAAAAAGCCTACACAATAATTTTGGGCTGGCAAAGAGTTGGCCTGTTCATTGTTTGTCTTTAATCTTACTTTGTTTTCGAATGTCGTCATCCGCTTTAAAACTTAATTAACTCAAGAACGTCTTTCTACTTGACATATTTGACTAATTTTATTCTTTTAATGAATTATCTAACTTAACTCATATAGTGAATGCTATATGACTATATTGGCTGTAATTTACAAATGTATTTTGTTTAATTTAAGCATGAACTGAGACACTATTTATTGTACTCTTTGTATATGAACAAATGTGATGCAGAAAGTGAAAAGGGACCTCAAATCGAAATTTTTTGGTTTTGAGTTATTAACATCCTGAAATTCAGCGTTAAATTCTGAACAATTTGACATATAATTTATAGTGCTATGATTTTTTTGTCTTTGAGTTACTGGTATTTGTTTTTCAACAAGAGGAATCGAGTATTTTAGGAAATCAAGGCCCAACACTTCAAACGTTCACAGAATATTTATTATTAGTATTTAAGAAATGAATTAGGTATAAAAAAAAGCTGAAAACTAGATCTTATAATTTAAACTAAAACAGACGTGATGTATTTAATTTTATTGTTTAAAAAAATAAAAACTTGAGGATTTAGAAAAGGGACCTCAAGTCAGAAGGCAGAATACCGAGGAATAATAGAGAAATACACCTTCAAGACGGTGATTTTTGGACTCAGACAATATTCTTTTACAACAAAAAACTTTAAGTTGTTAATTTATCCGCCGATAGATGTCAGGAGAGACTAGTTTTGTGATGCCCCGGACGACTCTTGTCAGTGCGGGCTTGTACATTTTGGAAATGGAACCTGAAGTTGCCCGCCATGTTATTTCTCATTTAAACGACTTAAGGTCCCTTTTAGAATTGTTAGCTGAGTAAAATTTACTTCAGCGACTTCAGGTCCCTTTTCGCTTTCTGCATCACAAATAAAGAAGTTTTGAATTTGATTTGATATACCTCCTTGATTTTGAGGGATATGGAGCTCTGTTCGTCAGCCACCAGAGTGGCGCTGCGGTGCAGGTAGCCCTGGTAGTGCAGGCAGAGGCGGTAGAGTGCGCTGGGGTCGAGGCGCTCCAACACCTCCGGGTCGCGCGCCGCCGGCAGCACCAGCGTCCCGCGCATGATCGGCAGGAACATCGGGATGCTCTGCAAACATCCAGTCACTTTACTCTTTGCTTTTTTACTTTCTCCCCTCTTCCCATCTCATAGTGTATGGAGAAAGTATTGTTATCGTCAAAATTTTCGAATCTGAGTTGGTAGTGGATATATTCGTTTTAGTGCTCCCAGAATCCAAAAAAGTGGTTTTCGGAGTGGTGTCTGTCCGTATGTATGTATGTACACATCAAAATAGTACAAACTAGGCACTTTATAACGATTACAATACACCTCAGATCATCTGCACCCAAAAATACAGATCCTGAATTATCTGGATGAGGTAGAGAAGATGCTTTTTTTCTTGAGTTCAGTTTTTTCAAAATCTCTATTTGACCGATATTTAATAATGTCCACGCAAGTTACCATTTTAACTGAAACATAGTAGTTTTGCACTGAACGATAACATATGAAAAAAGTGTGACCTCAAAAATTTGACTGGTAAATCCAACTTCTGTCGAGCTTAGACCTCGGGATTGCCATTTTATGGCTTAGAAGCGATGTGTGACTCGTTTTTCACGTAGAAATAATTTGTCTGCTGCGTAATTGCTACAAGATTGTCTGGCAGACAAATTTTGTCTGAAGTACTGTGCAGTACCATGTTTAGACGGCAATGTTGTATTTGTGTGTTGTGATATAATAATATGATTTTTATAGCATTAAGGAATGTTTCTCATGCGATTTTACAATGAGAGATGTTGCCATAATCTGACAATGACAATGGCATTATTGGAGACGACAGTTCTTCGAACTCTGTTTTTACAATAAGCAATACTGTTACAAAACATTGGATTATCTGGATTTTGGGTTTTCCATATGTCAGATCTCAGCCACATTACTGTGAATAATCAAAGGTGTACTTTACTATGAACACAAAACACCAGCAAATTGTTTAAGCATTACCTTTAAAATCTCAAACAAACAAATAACCTTAACGATTAATTTGTGCTGAGTACAAGATGATATTTCTCATGTTTTTCCACGAGAATCGTCGATACAGTACCGTCCATTTCCTGCCGATCACGTCTGGGTTAACCGATACCTATGTTAATAAAAATCATCTGGTTAAAAATATGCAAAAAAATTCTCACTATTCTCGATAAAAGCATTTGGCAGTGGGAAGGTTAAACTTTTACAAGCGGAACTTTGATATTCATCACGACCTCTTTAATCAATGTTTAAAATCTATAGTTTGATACTTTCTCAACTCAGAGGAACCTCTGTTGACCGTCACCCTTGGGACCGAAAGTGTGACGGTTAAGACGAGAGACGGATAACAGAAATTTCACTATAAACCTGTACAGTGAGGGTAGATTTAAAGGGTTTTGGAATAAATTATTTTCCTGTATAAGAGAGTAATACATATTTCTCATTAAAATGCTTACAAACAAGAGTAAAACAGAACTGCTAAACTGTACGTTGTAAATGTTCAATGTTTTACACTGTCTATTACAACACATTTTAAGTACGGTAGCGGTGACGGTTAACAGAGAGTGACAGTTAAAAGAGTGACAATTGATCAAGGGTGTACTGTACTTTTAACCCTTTCTCTGTTAGACAAGTCGCCGAAAATCGCAGGAGGATTTGGGATTTAACTTTGTTATATGATCGAATGACAAAACATAAGCCAAAGTTTACACATTTGGTGTTGTTGGAAGCCTTAAGAATTTGTATATGAAGAGAATTTTTATTTTATTTGACTCTCAATCACTTCTAAAAGCAACAACCGATGAAACGTCACCTGAAGGCGCAGTATGTCGACGTCCTTATCGGCAGTTTCTTTGGCAAGCGCGGGTTTGACAACGACAATGTTGTGGGCAGCCGTGCGTGGCGTGGAGGACTTGCGCAGGCCCACGCGACGCCCGGGGGACGACAACAGCCCTGCTGTACCCAGCGACTTGCCCCTACTCAGCTGGCCTTGCTGCTTGGCTGGCAGCTTGGGCGAGTCTAGTCAACAAAGTCATGTGTCAACGTTAAGCCGTCCCCACTGCTACAAACCGCATTTTTAATTATTCTATAGGACTGATATTCGATCGATTAATAATATATAAAACTAATTTTAATCAAGAGTAATCGAGCACATAAAATGTAATATATTGGACAATTTCCTGTGTAGGGAAGAAGCAGTCACCTCACAGTCGTCATGCACACAGGTCTCATGCACAGTCGTTATCCGAGTTTGAGTTATTATATGTGTTAGTTATTTATTTTGTTGAATGTACTTTCGTATATAATGGTTATTAAATTTTTTTGGTCTGGTATCTCTACATATTGATTTACAATTGGGTGTCCTTGTTTCCCCAATTTTATTAAACTGCAGAAGCAAGGTGGCACCCTTTGAAACTTAGTCTGAAGATAGTAAATTTTTTTTTGTTTTGTGAAAAACGTCCCACCCCTAAGACTGAGCTTCTGGAACCGCAACAATAGGCTCTGTCTCACAGTGGCCAGTTGTGAGGGGTTTTACTGTATCTATTTCTGTATTTTTGGCCCTGTGAACTTTGACCTTCGACTTTTTAAGTTACCCGAGAGTGCCACTCTGGCATCCATCATATTATTATTCAGTGTATCGAATGGTACGAGAATCATCATAAAATATGGGTTGGATCTTGATTCAAGGTCAAATAGCCTGGCGACCGGACCATTAGGCAATTGCATTATTTAGGATGAAACACTAGATAGTGATGGATGATAAACAACTGAAGGGGCCTTGAATATGGCCAGACCCTTAGAATCTATTTACCGAAGGGTATAAAAGTTTATTTAAAAATACAAATAAAGCAATACCTCCAATAGGTCGACTGACAGTGTATGATATGTAAGGAAGATCAGAGTCCGAGCACACACTAGGGCCTGGGGAAATACTCCCAGGTCTTGATAAATCCATACTTTCTTGTTCTTGGGGACGTTTTGACTCAGGGACTGACTTTCCTCGACGCAGTTGACTAATTCTCGATGCTTGGGATGGATTTGCTTGACTGCTTTGTTCTGACCCCATATTCCTAGAAAATTGATTAATCCATAATCAAATCAATTTCAAATTGAAATATCATTGGTACACTCAGCTGGTCCAACATTTATAAAATACCAGGAGACTGACAGTGGCATTACAACAAGTTTGTTTCACATCATCACAAGGTATAGGTTGACAATGCTAGAATATGTAATGAGTTTTATTACTAGGCCAATATTAGTCTGATTAGGAAAGGTTAGATTACATATTTTCTTCTGTTGGATATATTGTTTCCTGAATAAATTAGTGACATGTGATCTAACTTAGGACTTGACATAGGCCTAATAATATTCTGCAACCTATCGAACCGAGGTAACATTCAGAGATTGGTTATAGGTTAAATATCGATAATTACGATAGAGTCGGATATCAAAGTTTTTGCCAAATATTAATTTTATATAATGCTACATCATGCATGATTTTTTATGTCGTACGTAAGTTAAAGAGCCCATGCTTTAAAACCACAAAAATTTATTTTTATGGGCCTAACTATGAGGAGAAATTAAAATAACAAGCTTTACAACTTATTATGCTACTAAGTTAGAATGTAAATTGCTAGGACAAGGAAAACTTTTATTTCTGAAGTACCATATATCATAATTTGGCCCTGAAAGGATGAGCAGCCAAATGAAAACAAGCAGCCCACTAAATGCAATTATTCTGCGGTTTCCTTTCTGTCCCACACCTATTATCTACGCAATTATACTAATTCGATTGTTGATAATCTAATGTAATCGATGACAGTTGTGTTAGGTACTTGGTACTTGGTACTTGTGGTACTTAGGGGGGGGGGGGGGGGCATAATTGTTATATCAGTTGTCGCCTAATCGTTGCTGTCAGCATGACTTAGGCGACGGTCGTTCTTTTCTGATAATGAAAGTTGTTTCTGACCCAAAGACAATGCAGCCAGCAACCAAAGAAAAATACAGACTGGCTAGCCTGCGGTGCCAGGAACAGATGAGTGGTGGGAGGAGGCAGCTGAAAGTCGTGATATGCCACCTTTTGATAGTTAATCATCAAGAGCGGCAGCGAAGGCCAATAGCTGCGCGGCAACTGCAGTCACAGTGCGAGCGGCAATTGAAAAATCTAAACGCTCACTTTGAGGCTGCCTGTAGGCTGAACAAAGCATTTTATGAAAAAACTTTGAATGTAAAAAATTTTGTTGTATCTTAGCCAACAACTTTGTCACGGACAAAAATCGCATGACCGAATAATAAAAAATTTCTTTGAAGGTCAACTTTTTCATGTCAAATAAAAAAGCAAAAATTTGATATGCTTAGTTTTTAATTTCTTTAATCTACATATAAGTTATAACTGACTTTTTTACTGAAGTTAGGAATCATTGGCAAGATTAGAAGTTGTTCATAAAACTTCAGAATTTTATCTTTAGCAGAATTAAAATTCGCGCTAAGTTAGTTACGCACGGCGCTCTGGCCGGTGGTACCTACGTTTAATAAAGAAGTGTATTCAAGGACCACTGTGTATGTCCAATACGTGTATGTCCACTGTGTATGTCCTTATGTCCAATAAGGAAGGCCAGTCTATATTATTCTTTGATCGCTGAATGTAGCATTTACAAGTCTGGCTAATATAGAATTATCAGAAGTAAATTAAAACAAAGATTTCATTAGGTATGTTACAATTACAATTGACACATCGATCACACACAATCAAGACATCAATTGGAATTCTCATATCGAAACTGCTGGTCGGTTGCTGGGATTAGTACTAGGTGTTGGAAGGAAAGGAAACTGCAGCCGTTTCCAATTTAGGCACTAGGTTTTCCCCACCCAATATCACGAAATCCCACTCTTCCCCCAAGATTGACCGGATATTTATGAACAGTACACCTCAAAAGGAAATTACAACCCAGAAGAAAATGTTTAATATGGGCCTCTGTAAGTAACTCATAAATGTTCCTCTAATGGAAATGAAATGAAATTAAAAAATGAAATGAAAAATTGTTTATTTATTCAGGCAAAGTTAGGGCCTCTTGGCCCTTTCTTACACTTAACCTGATAGGGTGCAGTGGGGTAAGTGGGGCCGCGGGGCAAGTGAAGCCAGTGGCTACTGTGACCTTGTAAACTATAAATTAATAAAAAAACACCAAATTATATTTATTTGGTCCTTTATCTAATATATTTAACATTAACATTGAGTGTAACTGGACAAAAACTATTTTTTTTACTTAATCAAAAAAACCTTACGTTTCGTTGCCAAATGGAAGTGCAGGGGTCAAACTTTGCACAATTATTACCACTACAGTAAACCTCGGATTATCCGGACCCCACTTTATCCGGATCCCGGATTATCCGGACCGTTCCATCCGAGAAATTAAAAAATTGAAATCACGGCAAAAACGTGATTTTAGCGAGTTCACGTTTGAAATGCGCCTTCTAAAAGTAAAATGCAAATGCAATGCATTATTGTTCGCATTTAGAAACACAATAATTGACGGAGCCACATTGCCTAAACAGTGCTGTACATTATAATAGAGCATTTTCGTTAACGTAGTTTTTTTATTTGCTACTTGGGGCACTAGCAGCAATCAACAAAGGCGTTGCCTACGGCAGTTTTGCTAGTAAGTTTATTACTGTTAGTTTAGGCTATATTATGTTTATAGTCGTGAACTCTTTGTGTGAACTGATGTTCAGTTTCAAAGTGAGTGGTTGTAAAAAGAAAAAGTGTTTTTTAACTTTAGAACACAGCTGAATCCTATCAAAAGACTTGACGTGGGAAAATCAGGTAAAAATTAGCTAAGGAACTACCTATATAGGTGTTGGGTCAATACGGCACGTGACTGGCAAAAGAATTCAGCGCAGTTAGAAAAATTGTTTGAGGAACAAGTTTGAAAGACTGTTGTACAGTCTTGATATACCGTTTGCAGCATTAATTTAGCAAGGGTTAAGATGCGCGTTCGCTATTTCGGCGATATTGTAACAACCTCGGATTATCCGGATTTTTTGTTATCCGGATCGGTGTTCCGCCACATTAATCCGAATAATCCGAGGTGTACTGTATATGGAAAGTCCTAAACTCAAAGTTGTTAGTGTTTCTGGTAGTTTTTTATGTGTAGAATAAGCCTCTGTAGTCCATTTTGCACAAAAATGCTTAGTAAAAAAAATAAAGCCGGAAAAATACTTACTTACTTAATGCTTCACTTACCCCGGCCATTTTTGACGTGGGGCAAGTGCAGCTGGGGACCCCGGGGTAAGTGCAGCCGGTGAAAATTGTTGTTATTTGCACTGACTTGAAGCATTCTCTTAAATATTTCATGTTCTAACACTATTATTATGCATTTGCAACTTTGTTCAGTAAAGAAATCCAATAAGGTGTTAATTTAATTTTAAAAATTAACTTTTAGTTTATTATTTAAGAAAACGAACATATAAAGTATAAAATTTATGATTTAAAAAAATCATAAGTCCTATTAGTTATAAATATAATTAATAAACAACAACAAGGTGTTTTTTTAGTTAATACAAGTGATTTTAAGTTTTTTTAGTTGAATTTAATAGGCTCACAACCATGAGACTGGCGTTTTAAGTGAAAACTTTTGCTAACCTAATGTAAAAAATTAATAAAAAAAATTAAAAAAAATTTTTTGTACTTAAAATTTATAACAACTCATGCACAAGAGGTCAGGTGATAATAAAAATCATGTAAGTACAACAGTTAGGGGTTATTTGATTAGTTATATCAAAAAATAATATCTTTGAAATTTTAAGGATTTTCACGTTGCCGTGTTTTCGATCACGAAAAAGTTCGTAACTCCAGAAAAAAAAGATATTTGAATGATCTAAAATTTGTTAAACTCAGTGAAAGGTGGGCTATAAGCCACTAGCCCCATGTCCTTCTATGTGTGCTTTAAATAGGAAATCCAGGCCGTGGCTGCTTTACCCCGAACACCCGGGAAAGTGCAGCCAGTGAACATGGTCTCGAAAAAAAAATTCTGCAGGACAAACGGGTAAAGGAATTTTAAAATCAATTATATCACCTGATAGCCAATAAAATAGGGATAATGCATGCAAAGTTTCATTGAATAGGCCTAACATTAAATAATAACTTGGTAAATTGAGCTCAAAGTCAAACTATGCAAAAACGTGGCCCCACTTACCCCACTGCACCCTATAATAGAGTACAATCAATATTTATGCAACTTATTTACAAAAAACATAAATCTATATTTACAAAAAGAACTCAAATTTACTCAATCACACAAACTTCCATCCATCAGCAACCACGCACAAGACACACCCCCTAGGACGCACCGGCCAAGGACATCCGCTGAAAGTAAAATTTTCTCAGCGCCACCACAAACCGACGACGACTTTCCAAGGACTTTATGGCTTCTGGCAAGCCATTCCAGAGGCGACAAGCAGTAACGACAAAACCCCAGTCATATATTCCGTTCTATGATGAGGCATTCGTAGTGTTAGGGAAGCAGAGCGTGAAATTCTTATACCACCCTGAGACACAAAATTAGTCATGCACAAAATAATTTGGTAAACTAGTTTTTAAAATTGAGAATACAAATGAAAGAATTTTGACTGCTCTCTGATCATTTAATTTCAACAATCTTGTCTCAAGGTAGTATGGTGTTATGCGCTCCATGCGTCTCAGTCCATAGACATATCTCAGACAATAGTTCTGAGACCGTTGGAGCGCATCAGAAAGAGCCACAGTCATGTCATTGATCACAGAGTTGCAGTAAGTAAAGTGAGGAAAGACAAGTGATTTTACGAGGTGGAGTTTGATATGTAATGGTAAGAAATTTTGCAATTTCTTAAGTGAATGTATCGAGGCAAAGACTTTCTTTCAGATGTCGACTACGGCGTCATCCCAAGTGAGAGTTGAGTTGATAGTAAGTCCGAGATTTTTCACTCTGTCGTAGTAAGGAAGAATATTTCCATTGACTGTTAGTGTATTTAAAGAGTTAGTCAATTGATTTTTTTAAACGTGGATGGCAAATGATTTTAGGCTTGGTCTTTTCATGATTGAGTCTAAGTCCGTGTTTTTCAGTCCATAGAGTGATTCGGCATATGTCTTCATTTATTCTCCAGACACAATTATTAATATCGTTGACTGAAAAATGTGCATAAATTTGAAGGTCGTCAGCATACATGTGGTATTTACAGTAAGAGTTTTGTTAATGTCATTCACATGCAGTACGAAAAGCAGAGGCCCAAGGATTGATCCATGAGGCACACCGGCAAGTAACAGTTTCCCAGTCAGATCTGATGTCATCAACCTCAACACACTGCCGCTTGTCTTCTGACAGATAAGATCTCAGCCATTTGAGAACATCCTGTGAAAACCCTATGGCCCTTAATTTTTCAATTAAAAGGTCGTGATTAACGCAATCAAAGCTTTTGAAAAATCAAAAAGGGTTAGAATCATGCCCTGTCGGTGTTCCATTGAGTCTTATGTCCTCCGTCACACGAAGAAGTGCAGTTTCAGTACTATGAGCCGTACGGAAACCGGACTGATAATCAGATAGTATGTTATTTTCAGTGATGTAGTCAGTCATTTGACAGTGCACGATTCTTTCGAGGCCTTTCGATAGTGCGGGCAAAATGCTAATCGGCCTGAAATCCTGGCAAGACACAGGAGCTGAGATCTTGTTTAAAGGGGCGTATAAGAGCAGACTTCCAAGAAGAGGGGAAAGAAGAGTGCTTTAAAGATGTATTGAAAATATGCGTAATAGTTGGAAGAATGGCAAAGAGAATATCTTTAATGAAGCGTATAGGTATTCCATCAAACCCAACAGCATTGCTGCGGATCCGACTAATAGCACTTAACACATCAGACTGGATGACAGGTTTGAAATTAAACTGACGATAGTTAAAGGTTTTGGACTGGTGAATTTACTAGCTCATTTACATAACTATTTACTTGCTGCTGATTTGTACTCTGATTACTTAAAGAAAAGTATTGGTTCAAATCATTTAAAGGAATACTGATTTGCTGTGTATCAGATTGCTTCCCAAGCCCAAGGCTTTTTACGTTGCGCCATAAAACTCTAGATGACTGATTACTGTTTTGGAAAAGATTATGGATGTATCTCAATTTGGAATTTCGCAACATTTGTTTCACTCTATTTCGGAGATGCCGATATTCATCCATAAGTATTTGATTTTGGGTACGTTTTGCTCTCCTGAAGAGAGAATCGCGCCTAGCCATCAGACTGCGTATTTCAGGGGTCATCCAAGGCACCGGTTGTCTTTTAGTCAAACGCTTAGTAATAACCGGAGCGTGTTTATCAAAAAGACTCAATATGACATTGTTAAGCTCATGAACCATTTCATCGACAGAGTTAAGATTTTCTAAGTGCCATGGTGTGTTTAGAACATCAAATAAAAAGGCAGCCTGATTCATATTTTTAAAATGTCTGTAAGCCTACTTTATGAATTTAATCTTGGGCTTGAGCGCTTTTATTGAATACACACAGAAGATAAGGTCATATGCTTAGATATTGCGGGGACTGGAAGCTGCCCATAATATCTTTTTAGTCGGATACAACCATTAGATCAAGAAGGGTGTCAGACTCGGCAGAGTGGTGTGTAGGGGCAAGTGGAAGTATAGTCAAGTTACATGAACCAAACATAGTTATTAGTTGGCGGTATTCCCAATTCTGGGCAGAGGATAGTAAATAAGTATTTAAGTCACCCATGATCATGGCATGACTGAACCTAAACATTGAATTTAGAAGAGAATTTTCAAAATCTAGCAGATGGCCTCTTCTGGGGGGTCGGTAACATACCCCCAACAACAGGTCATCCGCTCCGGATAAATTAATTTCAATGAATAAAAATTCTGGCTTAGCCGAGTACTCAGAGGGCGAAGAGAAAACAGTTTTGAATTTAATTCCCTCCCTGATATACACTGCAACGCCACCACCAGGCTTACCGATCCTATTGTTTCGCTGCAATGTATATCCAGGAAGTGAAACCTCGTTTGAATGGATACTCGGCTTAAGCCAGGACTCCGAAACGGCAATTAAATCAAAGACGTTATTTTTGTTATTATTAGTTGAACAAAAAATTTCCCTAACCTCACCAATATGAGAACGCAATGACTGTGCATTGATGTGCCCAGCCTTTAGTTGTTTGGGATAAGGAGATAAGGAGATAGGGAGCGAGAGAGATTCAGCTTCAGCGATGCTTAATGGTGGGTGAGAAGAGATCGGGGGAGGAGTGATGTACTGATCTCTTTGCTTCAGGAATCCAGCAAAAATCAAGCATTATCTCAAAACAATCGAAGACCGATATTAACTAAAGATCGTAGATTTAGAAAACAATACAATTGATTATAACCGTACCTGATTAGTTAGGCGGTTCGATTAATTTGGTTTTCGCCTTACTTACAGAGAATCAACTACACTTTAGAACACTCCTGTTTTTACTGCCAAAACAACATAATATTGCTTGATTGCTTTATCTCCCTATATCCTTCGATGGTAGCATAACCTCAAATCCAAAGTGAAGTTTAGGGACGTTCCCATGGTAGGACTAGGACAGTGTTACCAACCCTGATCCAGGAAATTTCCCCAACTGTCTAGTGAAAATCCCCATTTTATCCCTAGCCGAAGCAAAAATCCTCCAATAATCCACCTAGTCATAGAAAACGAAAGAAAATCCCCAAGTTTTCTCCATCCAATAGCCAAATTCATCAAAAATCCCTTTCAACTGCTAATTATCCCAAAATTCACACCATTACCGTAAATATGTTGGCAAAAAATTCACTCTAAATACTATAATCATACATTTGCTTCATATATAATTTATTATTTACCATCCGTCCGCCAAAATTGGCCAAATGTAAATCCGCCAAAAATTCCCCATCAGATTCAATCCGCAAAAAAATCCCCAAGGCCAAGAAAAATCCCCAATTTGGTGAAAATCCCCTAAAGTGGCAACTATTTACCATTTACCAAATCCTTGGTCTTTGACCCCAGAAGGGGAATTGACTGCGTCAGTGAAAAACTTGCACATCATAAACACTAAAAACAATTTGCACTATATACAAAACATTTGAACCATGCGACATGGCGGAAACCATGCAACACTGTCCGCCGAAAAAATCCGCCATCAGACTCAATCCGCCCAAAAAAATCCTAAGGCCAAGAAAAATCCCCGATTTGGCGAAAAGTCCCCAAAAGTAGCAATACTGGACAAGGATGATGTGCATGGGGGGGTCGGCGCTGAGATGGCGTCATTTTTCAAATTTCCATTTAAAACTAACTAATTTAGATGGAAAATTGTAAACGTTTTAAGAAAATTCATTAAAGTTAGACAGTTTTTAGAAAAATCATTAGAATTTTGGATCCAGGTCGAAACAAATAAGCTCAGTGGCGTTTCTGTGGGGGACGAGGGGGATAGAACCCCCCCCAGAATCCTAATAATTAAAAAATATTAGTATCACAGCAATCTTACTTGTTTGAATACAAATACTCATTTGTATGATGTTAAAAACTATAAGAGGCCTAGAATTAAAATTTGGATCGGACTGAAGCCTCCCCTGCCGCAGCGGGGTTGTGGGGTTCGTCCTTGGTTCGGCGAAGAGAGGAGTGACACATTGTTTGGCAAATAAATGTGTCTCCTGTCCGTCCGTCGTCCGTCACTGTCGCTGTCGATCAGCCGTTGTATGCTCTTACTACGGATACGGACGATACGGTACATGATTTTGCTACTCCTTATTAATTTGAAAAGAAAGGATTATTTTAATTTTCATTCAAGAAAATCGTTTATTCTTCAGTTTACATTAATAATAAAAACGAATAGTAAAATTGTCAGCTCTTTTGTTTTGAATGCCTTAGTCAAATCTTAACGTTATCCAGACATAAAACATACACAGTGATAAGAAAAACTGCCAGAGAAATAAATAACAAAATATTTATAAGGAACATGAAATATGCAAAACTACAATGTTATCGATATTAAAACTGAATTAACTTATTAAGTTATTTAAATTTCTTATATTTGCATATTTGTGAAGTGTTACGATTGTAAAAAAATACTATTAACCAAGAAAATATTGCAATTTGTCCATTTTCAAAAAAAGTGGTCATTATTATATAAATTATCAATATTCATAGAACGGAAACACATTTTTAATAATTCTCAATAAGTCCCAAGTTTTTTTTCTAAGTTGATAAGTTTCAGATTCAGAATCCTTGTAGGCAGAACTTAATTATATCATTACTCTATGTTTATGTTATGTTTTCCTTGATAATATTATTTTGTTCGTTTTGTATTTTTTATTACATTTTAAAAAATCAACACAGATGAAAAAAAACTCAGATGATTATGTTGGAGATGAGTATGTTTCCTTACAAGGAGACGCCCCTTGGGTACTAGGGCTTACCCTTAATAACTACCTTTTTAAGGGTAGTTATTACCTAAATAAATTCTTAAAACTAACAATCCTAATATTATTAAGTAAAATTTTCTATATCATCCGGTTTGATGTACACTCTATTATCTATTTTATTCTTATCCATTCCCCCCCAAAGCCAAGTTATAGTTACGCCACTGAATAAGCTACAGTAAATGTAGATTTTAATTAATTAACAACGTTTATAGATTTGCAGGCATGTCAGATGGTTTTAACAACTCAACAGAAGAAACCTCTAGTAGAGCTTTCCCAAAGATTGGTATTATTTTAGGAGTTTGTACCTTATGATGTCATTTTTCAATGGTGGGGGGAGGTCAGACGGATTATGACGGTAGGGGGCCGTCCATAAATTACGTCATCGCTTTTAGCCATTTTTGGACCCCCCTCCCTACAATCATTCTACCAAGATTTCCCCCTAGACCTGTTTTTAGAGTATTGAGGTGATTTTCGGGTAATTACCCGGTTTTTGGTACTTGTGGGGATTATTGCCGAAAAACCGGGTAAAGGCGGGTATTTTCAATAGAGTTGGCGGGTAAACTATCAAACTCTGGCAACTCTGCTGGTGTGGTAAGGTGAAGCGTGGGTCAGCGGGAGTGTCTCCAGGTGTGGGGATTTTCCCCCACATTGGGGATTTTTGCTCAAAAACAGTGGTGGGGAATTGTGTGGGGATTTTGATTATGTGGAGAAAAGTGGGGAATTTTCATATTGCTCTCTTAAACGATCACAGGCTGGCTGGTAAAATTGAAAACTGTGGTTGGACCGTGCAGTTGTAGTTTAAATAAACTAATAGCAGTAATTTTCTAGAATCATGCGCAGTTTATGATGTGTTTAGCCTATACACTGACTTCTCCCTTCTCCTAACGGCCCTGCCGCCCAAACCTCTCATTTCCGTTATGCCCCCTTCTCCTCTACAGTTACTTCTGGTTATGGAGCATCGATATATGAGTTCGATAACTATAACGTATAACCAACGATTTATACATCGTTGGTTATACGTTATAGTTATCGAAAACAGTGAAAAATGGTTATCAGTGTGTTACTCATTAATTTGTAGCTAACGAAATGTCGCATATAAGGGGCCGTCCATAAATTACATCATCTGAAAATAGGTGGGAGGAGTCCAGAATGGAAATGACGGTAGGATTATGTGCATGGGGAGGGGGGTTGACGCTTAGATGACGTAACTTTTAAATTTAGTTTTACAACTAATTTAGATAGGAAAATTGTAAACATTGTGTATAAGCTCATTAAATTAAAGTTAAACATTAATGAAAATTCATTCGAAACTATGAACTCAATCTTGACAATATCCATAAAAATGGCCATTTCAGCTTAAGGTAAAAACAAAGCTACAGTAAATGCAGATTATTTTAATTATCAAAATCTTTTGATTTGCAGGCAGCGTCAGCGTCCATCACTAAAGCAAAATGTAATACTACAAAGTTAAAAAATTTCTGGTTTGAATCGTTGATTAACATTTTCCGAAAAATGGAGTTTAAATACATTTGATGGTTTTAACAACCCAATAATAGAAATCTTAATAGGTATTTCCCAAAGACTGGCATTATTTTAGGAGTTTGTACCCTATGACGTCACTTTTCAATGGAGGGGGGGGGGTGAGGCGGGCTCAGCGATCACTATA